>JARHVA010001209.1:1555000-1745000 GCA_037957365.1 Torreya grandis
TGCTTTGAATGAAATCTCTATGTGCATTTTTGAAAGATTGAGTAGGAAATGAACATTAAGGTAGTCAAAGATTTGGTCATACCAAATGTCTAAATGTGATGTTTTCACATAGAAAATGGTATGAAGATTGAGACTGAGGTAAGATGGGGTGACAAAGTGGTGTATAGTGATAAATAATTTAAAGTCATTAGGTTGGAATGGAATTTGGGATGCAAGAGAAGCCATTGTGTCTACAAATTTATTTGTAGAGCGAGGGATTGATTGGATGGTATAATGGTTAAATGATGCTAATATTTTGGTATTAATTTGTTTATACTTCAGAAGAACATCATTTTTGCATTGATAGGCTCTAATGAATTGGTTGATAATAAGTTGAGAATATCCAAAGATGTGTATAGCTTTGAATCCTAAAGTTAGGGTAGTTTAGAGACCTATGATCAATGCCTCATATTAGGCTATATTATTGGTGCATTCAAAATCAAGCTTGAAATAAAATGGGAGAGGTTATTTATTAATGGGAATGAGGACTATGCTGGCACCCCCACCATTTTAACACTTGGAACCATCGAAATATATAGTCATTTGATAGGTGGGTTTTGCTAGAGAAAGTGTAGCTATAGACTCATATATAAAGGAAAAAAGAAGAGTTTAATTATCAGGGAGAGGGTATTTAGCTAATTGGTCCGTAATGACCTATCATTTAATGGAACTTTGTGGAAGAAACTCAATATTGAACTTATCTAAAAACATGAGCCACTTAGCCATACATTGGTTATGATACTGCTTAGAGTGCATATACTTGAAGGGGTTAGTATTGTTAAGGGCATAAGTTTTATGGTTAAGAAGATAGTGATGAACTTTAGAGGAAACAAAAACTAAGGCAAGGTAGAGTTTTTATAGATGGGTATATTAGGTTTCATAGTCAATGAGGTGCAGCTGATGTAATAAATAGCTTGGTCCTTATGTTGGTCATTATGATGAGCGAGCATGGCTCTCAAGGAATGATTAATGGTAGATATGTAAAAATAAAAGGGTTGATATTCCTTTGGGGGAATAAGGATAGGTGGAGAAAGAATATAATCTTTGATTACATCAAAGGCTTGTGGAAAATCCTTGGTCTATTTAAAGGAGGTATATTTTTTTAGGAGGTGGTGAAAGGGTTGACAGTGATTGAATAGCTGGGAGATAAAATGGTAGATTGACTAAAGTTTGCCTTATAGGTTATGAAGTTGTTTTAAGTTATTATGAGGAGGCATTTTTAGAATGGCTCTAAATTTTATGGAGTCTATTTCTATTTCATGAAGGTAAATAATGAAGCCCATAAGTTTTCCTGATAAGACCCTAAATATGCATTTCTTTAGATTGATCCTGACATGGTAATGGATAAGTATTTTAAAGATGATGGCTAAAATGGTGAGGTGATCTAGGTGATGTTTGGATTTTTTGAGAAAATTAGCAACATAGTCTTCGACTATTATATGAATGAGGTCATGAAAAATTTGGGTCATGTCTCACTGATATGTGGCTCTTGCATTATTTAAGCAAAAATGCATGATGTGATAGCAGAAAGTTTCCCATGGGGTGATAAAAGATGTCTTATATTGATCTTGGGGGGTAGTCAAGATTTGGTTATATCCTAAAAATCCATCCATGAGGGATAACATTTCATGGGTAGTAGTAATATCAAGAAGTTGGTCAATGCTAAGTGGGGGAAAGTCATCTTTGGGGCATGCAAGGTTAAGATCCTTGAAATCCACACAAGGGTAGAGTCCCATAGTGGGTTTGGTGATAGGAACAATGTTAGAGACCCATTATGGATAGTCAATGGGTTGAATGAAATTCATAGATATAAGGCATTGAATTTTTTCTTTGATAAAAAGAGATATACATGGATGGATTCAATGAAATTTTTACTAGACTAGCTTAACTTTGAGATGGGTGATGATGTTATGAAGGGAAATAGATGTGTGAATTCTAGTCATATCTTGATAAGACCAATAAAATACTATGTTACGGTCATGAAGGAAGGCTATATAGTTTCTTTGTTTGTTAGGAGTTAAGGATTGATCAATCTTGACAATATGAGGGTTCTCTTAAGTACCCAAATTAATGTTTGTGGTTGATTCATTTAGCATTTTTTAGTTTTTAAGAGGGAGGGATTTTTGAAGATAAGAATCCTCCATACCTATATAGGCAATAATAGATTTGTCATCTTGACATTGGATGGTGTTAATGGTGGAAGAATCATGTGTGATCATTTTTGGGTAGATGAGAGGAATGGTTTTAGCTTGACCTTCCTATTGATAAGTTATGGAACCTAAATTGATGGTGTTGATAAAAAAAATTTAGGTGGGATGATGTCACTATCTTAAAATGGAGTTGGTAAGGGTAGAGGTTCTTCAAATTAGAAATGTGAGGTTGATAAGGGTAGAATTTCCTCAAATGGGAGAGGTAAGGCTGGTGGTTCCCCAAATGGGAGAGATAGAATTGGTGAGGTTGGTGGTTCTATAAATGGGAGAGATGGTATTGGTGAGGTTGGTATGGGATCTTTTGGGGGAACATACCCTAGGCTAAAGAAGTCACAAAGTTTCTATGTTTTGATAACAAGAAGTTCACGGGGTCCTTGTTCATAGAGGTCAAACCCAAACCCTTTCCAAGCTCATCGATGAAGGTACATTTGGGTAAATGTTGGGTTGCTAAGATAACAAAAGTTGGAAGTGAATGGTTGATTACAAGGCATGATGGTGGGTGCAAGAAGTGGTTTATCAAGTTTACCATATACAAAATATGTTCTATTATTGGGAAGGCCAAAGGGGACAAGGGTACCAATATTAGGATCATAAGATGGATCATTATGATGGTTCCCAAATTCATGTGGAGAGGGAAAATAATTCAAGGCTAAAATTTGATATTCAGCAAGTGTAAGTCATTGGAATATGGATTGCAAGGGGTGCTCAAATGAGATTTGTGATGAAGGAATAGTTCAACTAGTGGATGCTTCACCATTATTGAAAATATAAGTGTTAGTGTGTTGGTTTGACATGGTGGTTTGGATAGTGCTTAGTTGTGAAGAGGGTGAAGGGGGAAAAAAACATCATTGAGCTGATACATCATATTACAAGAAGCAAATGGACATGGATCAGCTTTGATTGTAATGACTTATCCCTCATCTTCAAACTTGATTCATCAATGAAGGGTAGAAGGGATGTACACCATAGCATAGATCCAGGGGTGACCAAGTAACACATTATATTGAAATTCACCCTTTATAATGTAAAATAATTCAAGAATGGTTTTAGGCCCTAAATAGATGTAGAGAATAACTATCCCCAAAGTAGTGGCCAAGGTATCATTAAATGATCAGAGAACCATTGAGCTTTTTGACATGATGTTTTTAGGTAATTAAAGTTGATCATAAGCATGGGAGGGGATGATATTGATACTTGATATCCCATCAATCATGACCCTTTTGACATGTGTATGATTGATGGATGTTGTGATAAAAAGAGGGGGATAATATGGTGGGATTTTAGACTCTTGAAAGGTGACATTGGTAATGTGTTGGATAGCTGCAATCAAAGATGTAAAAGGTTGGGGATCATTAGGTTGAACCTCTATGGATCATATTGCTTTGATTAAATCTTGATGATGCTGAGGCAAGGTGACAATTAAGTCATAAAGACTCATTTTGATGGGCATTTGGTGAATTTGTTATATCACCAGGCATTGGATGAATGAAGGTGCATTGGAAGATGAAGGGGCTCCCAAAATGGAGACCTTAGGCTTGGATGGTTGTGAAGGTGAAGGTGTAGCCTTTTGGGTTTGATTGGTTGGTTGAGGAGTTAAAGGGTAAGACCATGGAATGGTGGCCTTGGATTTGCCTTTTTAATTTTGTTGGACTACTTTAACCTTATCCTTGTGTTGGTATCTAAACTGAGTTACCATATGAATAGTATGGATAAGGGGAGTATTTAATTACTTTGGTTCCTCTATTTCACATCTTGGTGGGAGTAGAGAAAGAGATGATTGGTAGGAGGATTGGATAAGTGTTAAAAGAGGCAAATGGCTTAAATAAGGCTCATCCAATAGATCATATTCTTCCAAACGGCCATGAATGATAGCTTGGAGAGATTTATAATTCTCTATATCATGCCCAGGGGTTATATGGTAAAGAAAAATTAGATTGTCATTGAACCAAGTTAGCTTTTGGTGAGTGGGGTCAAAAGGCTTGATGGGGGGTAAGTTAATGGTAGAAGCTTGTAGGAGCCTTTGTAATATATTTATATAAGACTTTGATAAGGATTTTTGAGATGGTGGAGTTTGGGTTTTTTGTTTAGGTTTCTTTTTGGGTAAGGGATTTTTAATAGGAGGTATTATTGGTGGAGTAAACTTGGTTGGAGTTTTCCAATGAATTAGTTTAGTAATTGGGGGTCTAGATGATGAGGGTTTAATAGATGGGAAGGTGGATGGGGAAAGGTTTTAAAGGAATGATGATGAACTATGAGATGGGCTTGTTATAGGTAGAGAAAGGGGAAATGGTTTTTTGGAGGAAGAGTAGGTTACAAGAATGGTGGAAGGATGTGGTCCTAAAATAGAAGGTAAAGGTGAAGGAGCTGGTATGGTTATGGCTAGAGGAAAATGGTCTAGGCAATCCCTCCTTCTTAATGGGCTTAATTGGTTTAGGGTTTGATTTGATTGGTGTGGTTAGATCCAATCTCAAAGGATGGTGAGTAGGATCTGGTATATGAGGGATCCCCAAGGTCTTGATTGGCTTGGTAAAAAAAACATAGGGTGATTTGTCAATTTCAGATAGGGGTAATTGAGGTGGTTCCTTGGTAACATTAGGAGTAGTTGGTGGAGTTGTAAAAATAGGTTCAAGAGTGGATTCTAGTGAATTAGAAGGTTCTATCTTATTTTGATACAGGAGTTCAAGATGATGCCAAAAGGTGGCTCTATGAAAGTTAGGTTGGGAGGTGAGTTTTAAACTTTGAACTAGTTGAGAGAAGGGTTTATAAACTAGAATTTTTCCTTGATCATTAGCTTCAAAGTGTAAACCCTTTGGGGATAAAGAAATATAAGTTTTAGTATTTTTATCCTTGGTGGAAGGTTCTAAAGGAAATTTTTAGTTAGATATGGGTATTGTCTCTTGAGAAATGGATTTCAAGGAAGATACAGTTGATTTTGCAATTGGTGCAGTAAGGGTAATAGTGTTAGGCATAAGGGTTGGTTTATCTTCCTCCTCAATTCAATTATCTAAAGGGATAAGTTGTTTTTTGAATTGGATGAGAGGAGTGAATGAAATGGTTGATGGAGTGACCATCTCTTTGGGTGTTTCTACCATAGGAGGGGTGGGTGAAATCATGGTTTCATCAAAGGAAGTGGAATGGATAGTTACATCCTTCGTTTGGGTATTTGAAAGAATTGGTGGTAGGTGGTTCTCCTTGATTTGGGTGATAGAGGTAATAGCTTCTTTGATAATGGGCACATTACTAATGACATTGATTACATGTGCCTCCTATGAATTGGAGGATTTGGGTTGGTTTTCATGGTGTTGGGTTGAAGGTGGATGCTTTGGAAATGGTTTTAAAAAAATATCAAGGGATTAGTTTTAAGGAGCATTTGGGTTGTCAAACACAAGCTCTCCTTTATCAATTAGGTCTTTAATAATGCTTTTAAAACTATTACATCTATCAGTATCATGTCCATCAACCTAATGATAGTCACCACAATCATTCTTATTTTACCACCCAGGGGGGGTAAAAAGTATCAAATTATTAAAGGGGCTTGATGTGTGGAAGTCAGATTAGATTGGATTTGAGTAGTTTTTCCAACATCGATGCATAAGCTTCTCTAATCAAGGTAAATGGTTTTGAAGGAACTTGGTTTTGAGTATGGTTTAGGTGATTGGAAGGGTTGTTAGTTGGAGGTGTTTGGTTGATGGGTGGAGGAGGTGTGGTTTTAAGAACAACTGAATGTGTTGATGATTTCACTTTAGAAGTGGTTAGATTCATGGTTTTGGTGGAGGATGACTTATTGGATTTGAAACTATAATTTTTATTTTGAAGTCTCAACTTGCCTTCATCAATATCATGGTTTTATAGTTTATGGGCCATAGTAAAATCTTCATCCAAGGTCCTAAATGTTTGGATTTGGAGAGTTGGAGCAATGTGTTTAGCACAACCCCAAGAAAATAATTTGATTAATTCAGGTTGGGGTAATGGGAAAGTGAGTTTATTAACAAGACCTCTCCATCTAGCAACAAAATCAACAATGGAATCATCTTTAAACTATTTGATGGAGTATAAGTATATAATGGAAAATTTTTTAGATATATTTATAGAAAAGTATTCGAAGAAGGTTTGTGCTAATTGAGAGAGAAAAGATAGAATGAGTGGGAATAACACTATACTAGTCAAGGGAAGCCCTAGATAATGACATGGAAAAGGTTCAGAGGAGGAGAGGATCATCATAACAAATCGATTAACAAGCATGTTAGAATGCTCTTAAGTGTTATTGAAGGTCCTATTTACCTTGGAATTTAGAAAATATGGGTAATTCCCATTGATAAGGGTAAGCATGAATAGGTATGGAAGGGTGGATAGGCTCATTACAAATTTGGTCATAATACAAAAGATTGGTTGAGGTAGAGATGGATGACTCCAAACTAGTCATTTTGTCCATGAGCATTTTAATTAGGTCAAGTTGGGGTTGAGAAACCACATAATTAATAGATACATTTTGTTGAGGTTGGTTTATGGCAATGTACGAATAGGTATCAGATGGCATTGATGAAGCCACATACTGATAGGTGGTGATAAGAGGTTGAGATGGCAACACATAAGAACTACTTGACATAAAAGGTTAGATGGTGGTCAGTATGTACCCTTGTGGATTAGGGACATACTGGTAAGTTATCGTAGGCACTTGTTGAATAAAATATGTGGTTGGTATGCTTGAGGTAGGAGGAAGTTGGGAAGCTTGAGTTTGGGCGCTTACCCTAGTGCTAATTGGAGGAAGCTTTTGGGTATGGAGAGCATTAAAATTTGAAGTGGAACTATGTTCAAAGGATTGGTTACAATTGGAGGGAAGATAGAATCCAAAGTGGAAGATAATGCCATAGTAGATGGGGCATAGGTAACTAATGGTAAGGTTGAACCTCCATGGGGTATAATTTGTGGTGTTTAGTTAGGTGGTAGAAGGTTGGTTTGGGTTTGGGTAGATGGGATATTGGAAGAGGTCTGAATTAATGGTTGGGCTAAAGTGATTCCTGCCATGAGATGGGATGGCATACCAAGAGATGGTTTGAAAGAGGGAACTAAAGTAGGGGGTAGGATGAGGCAAGGTGTTAAGGTAATGTTACAAGGCAACTAGATTGTTGTCGAGAAAGGTGGTGAAGTTTGGATCTCCTTTAGATACAGTTGGGATTCTAGAAGGAGATGGTGGTGGAGGAGAATCGTAAGGTGAACTATTGGGATATTTATCTACATTTGAGGTATAATCCATGGATGAAGATGAAGGTGGTGGTTGGTTATTTTGATTTTTCACTTGTTTTCTAGTTAAAACAATATGAAAAATCTAGAAGTTGATAATGAACCTTTCACCTCAAATAATGAGCAATCAAAGAAAATCCCAAAGAAAATAAAGCACACATTAAAAGTGAAATTATTCCTAAATTTTTTTTGGCTTATGCCTTAAAGAGTGTGAAATGGGATTTGTCTTATGAAATGGGTACTAGAGAATCTATCTAAGGATGGTTTTGGTTTAAGTTTTGGTGCTCAAAGAATTTTCACTAAACTGGGTACTTGGCTTTGTACTGGGGTCTTGCTCCCCACACTTCATATACCTAAAGCCAAGATGGGCTGCTTAGCCAATAGATACCATTTGTCTAGAGTTTATACTCTGCTAAAGAATGGAATGGGTCCTCCCCTTGGTGGTGAAATCTAAGTGGGATCGCTGGGTAGGGTAAGGTGATCTAAATAGGTGATGAAATCCCAATGGTCCGTGTCTCAAGTATGTTTTGATGTGCTCTTTGGTGCATTGATTTGGTAGTGTAACATATGTGCTCTATGATTTATTCATAATGCAATTAATTAATCTAGTCAAGATAAGCATTAAATAAGCAAATAATGGATGTACTTAATTTTACTAAAAATAAATTTTTGGTGTTTTTTCATGCAAACAAGGAACAATGCAATGAATGTATGATGAAAATGCAACCTATCCCTAGAATGAAGTTTTCACTTTTTTTTTGAAATTTAAAGATTTATAGAAATGAAAAAATATGAGATTCACTAATGCAACTATATGAAATAAATAGAACTATGAACCCTTAAAGGGTCCCATCAGGTGTGCCAAAATGTTTCACTTGATTTATTACTCTAATTCTTTTTTCTTGAAAGAAGAGGAAAACAACAATAAAAGAGGTGTGTAGCAGTACCTTCTAGAAAGTGAATGCATTGTTATCCAGATGAAGTGGGAACTCTTCTTTGGTGAGGGAAGAATGACCTTTGATTTGAATATTTGAATGGTTGGATGCCTATAGGGATGTGGGTAGTATAATGGTAATTTATCTTGAGAATCACATGGATAGAGCTTTGGGTTGATGAATTCCTACAAAGGAAACGAGAGAGTCTAGATATACAAAATTGAGATCCATAAATCTCCCAAGAGCCCTACATTTATAGAAAAAACTTGATAATTGAGGAAGGAAGCTTTGAGGGAAAGTTGATAAGTTGGGAGGATAAAGATGCCTATTTTAAAATAAATAAATTTGTAGATGGGCATGGGAAAGTTTCTATTTTGCTCATGCATGCTCATCCACATCTGGGTGATTTTTGTGTTGCAGGAGTGGAAACCTAACCATCGATGGTTAAGATAACCCATTGATGGTTAGGATGACTATCAATGGTTGATCCTTAGGTACAAAAAGGGTTAAAAAGAGTCAAGGAGATCACGTTAAAATGTTTGGTGGCTATGCGTAAAGGGTGAGCTAACTAGCTAGGTAGTTAACTAATGGTTGAGAATAGGTCTAAGGTGATCTAATACTAAAAATGTTCAAGGGGATGTTTTTAGGTGTCTACAATGAACATGGTTTGTGGTCAATGAGATGAATCAAGAGATAACTAATTAGGATGCCCTTAAGTATAATTTCTTGCACACCTTCTCCTTTTCCTCATATAACTTTAGATTGATTAAGACACTACAAGTAATTTAGAGGGTAGTGTTTGAGGACACCACCATCCTTGAAGAGAACCTAAAATACATGTTTGGGGAAAAAGGTCTAGTGTTCCTAACTTTATTTGAGGAATAAATTATCAACAGTGACTCAAGTGAAGAAGATGATGAAAATTCAAAGGAGCACTACTATAAAATGCTAACCAATAAAAGAAATATCATACACCAATTAGATGATTGATCTCTTGACAAATAAGACCCCACTCATCTTTATATAGAGATAGTTGAGGGAACTAGACAAGTTGAGGCCTCACACCAAGAAAATAATGAACCATACTTCACACCACTAAATACCATCAAAGTGGATCTCATACCTTACGGAGGAGGATAGGCCCAAAATAACCTTTAAAGATAAATGGGGATATTTTTATTATAACATGATGTCCTTTGGACTCAATAATTCACCAATTGTGTTCTTTAGAGTGGTGATCACCATGTTTAAATAATTCATCCATAAGTTCCTCTAGGTTCACCTAGATGACTAAATGGTGTATGGCCTCATGAAGGACCATTATGATAACTTAAACCTAATGTTTGAGAGGTGAAGGAAAATTCAAATATCCTTAAACCTAAAAAATTTCATCTTCATGACACCATTTGGAACCTTGCTTGGGCACATCATCTATAAAGATGGTTTGCTTATCGATCTTTTGAAGATTGAAATCATCACTCAATTCTAGACTCCTACGTAGAAAGATATACACACCTTTCTTAGTCACTATGGGTATTATAAAATGTTTATAATGAGCTATGAAAATATTTTTTGACCACTAAAATATCTCTTACACAAGGATGACCCATTCTATTGGTGTAAAGCATAAGAGGATGTCTTTGAGACTTTGAAACTCACATTAGCTAGTGCACCTATCTTTTAATTTCCCAACTATACAACCCCATTCCATGTTCATGTCAAGACATCTAGCTTTGTGATTGTCAAAATATTGGCATATAATAGTGAAGGAAAAATGGATCACCCATCTCCTTTTCTAGTAGAAAAATAATAAAGGTAGAATAAAACTATACCATAACCAAGTGTGAAGCACTCACCATGGCTTATGCCATACAAAAAATTAAATAATATTTATTGGTGACCCCATTCATAATTTTCATAGACTATGAGGAACTTAAGTACCTCATGAATAATCCCATTTTCCATGGGTGCATTTCTAGATGGATCATTATATTTTGAGAATTTTAGCTCTCCATTGTCATCAAGCCTAGAAAATAGAACTTGGGCCCAAACCATCTATCTCGTATAGACTTTGATGATGCAATAGTGCTTATAAAGGATGATATGTTAGATTAAAAAATTTATATAATATATTATGCCCTTGAGGACTTAATGGGTATAGTCACTTTTATAACATTTGGATTTGTGCCCCAAACAATGACAACCAAAGAAAAGAAATAACTCATAGCTTGTGCCACCCCTTTTTATCTCATTAGCGAGGAACTATATAAACTAAGATAAGATTAATTTTTTCATAGATGTGTCTTGGAGCATGAAAGGGACTCCATCCTACATGAGGTACATGAGGGGATAGTAATAGGCCATTTCATAGGAGATGAAATGGCATGCAAGGTATTATATTTAGACTTGTGGTGGCCAAGTCTATTTTAGGATACAAAGATTTGCACCAAGGCATACAACATATTCTATCTCATAGGGAATCCTAACCATCAAGATGAGATGCCTCTCATCCCCATTCTTTCCCAATCCCCATTTGAGAATGTGCCATTGATTTTGTTGGAACAATTACTCCCATAGCACAATGTATAGGCATGAGGTATATTCTAGTGACCATTAATTATTTCACCAAGTGGGTCAAAGCCATACCAATTAAAAAATACACAACCACCATATCCACAAGGTTCATATGGGAGAATATCATAATTTTTTATGGGTTCCCACTTAGCTTTACTAGCGATAGGGGGACACACTTCATTATTAAGACTATGTGGATCCTAATAATAAAATACATGGTGGTGTAACATAATAAAATACCTTATCATCTCCAAGAAAATGGCATAGATGAGGTATTCAATAAGATCTTGGGTACATGCCTCATAAAAATATGTGATTTTGGTCACAAATATTGGGATGATCAAGTGTCAGAAGTGTTATGGGCATATCACACAACCTATAAGTACCTAAGCAAGGCTATAACATTTCAACTAGTGTTTGGCATTGAGGTGATTCTACCAATGGATTTATTGGTTCCATAATTATGTGTCATGTGCATTGGTTAATTAGATGATCAAAAATCACTAAATTTAAGGATGAAGGACTTAGATCATTTATATGAGGTGCATGCCCAAGCAAGGTGGAGCTAGTAAATAGAGAAAGCACACTAGAAGCTCTATCATGAAAAGCATATAAAGAAAAAAGTGATAATGTAAGGGGAATTAATTTTGATCTATGAATACAAGGGTATCAAGCACTTAGGTAAGTTTAAGATAAGGTGGATGGGCCCATATGTCATCCACAATATCTTAGAGACTGGCACATGCAAACTATGCATGTTTTCAGGTGAAATGTTCCCTAGGTATTTCAAAAGTAACCAATTAAAGCTATATCTAAAATAGGGTAGTACTTACATCATCAAATACCAACTTTATTATCATAAGTTAGATTTATTGAGTAACCATAATAAATTTTGGTGTAAGCCAAATAAGTTCCTTTTATATGTGTAGTTTACAATTTTGATGTTGAGAGTGAATAAGTGGTGCATTGATGCTTCTAGTAAAATGTTTCTAGCACTTCCATGCATAATTTCAATTTTTTGAGTTGAGCACAACCACCCTCTTAGTTCCTAAGGCTAGACACCTAATTTTTGGGCATGTGAAGTTTACCAGAGTCTAACACAAGGCATATTAGATCTTCATGTGCAAGATTCAAAAAATGAGGCATTATTAGGTCCACAAAAGGGATAGTTTAGCATTTACAAGCATAATACTAGACAGATGATTGAATAAAGGATATTTCCTAAGAACCTACATCTAGACACCTAAGTTTATGGGTGTATATAAATTTCTAATCTTAGATCATATGAGATCCAAGAGAGTCACACAAGATAGAAGTGCACAAAAGATAGAGTGAAGATGCACAACATGATCATGCATAAAAAATCAGATGAGAATGTCATAATGGAGGGCCAACACAATGGATTTTTATGGGGTAGGAAAGGCTAAGGAAAGAAGATGAAGGTAAAGTGAAATTGATTAAGAAGACAAGCATGCTTGAAATAGAAGCATGGTGGGAAAAGGAAATGGGATCAAGGTGCCTAAATTGAACGCATGTGAGGCATTGTACCTAGGTTACCATATTGAAGGTGAATGTCACACCAAGTGAAAAAATCAAAGGAGAAGATCATTAGGATAATATGGCATCCACCCAAAGTGATGTGGGAAGTGACTATTTGAACTACATGTCACTTCATCAAAAAGTTGTTAGAAGAAGTTAATGAGGTGGTGGTAGAGGCATAAAGATTCCCACTAAATGCATAAATAATAGTATATTTTTATTGATTTCATGGGTTATAGTGAATCCTAAGGAGTATAGACACCATCACACCATTAGTCAACCATAATTAAGGTGGTAAATGAGAGTAGAGGTATAAAATAGTGAAAATTGACTGTGTTTGGTTACAAACATTGTGATAATTTGAATTTAGAATATAAAACTAAAGCAAAACCATCAAACTAGAGAGCTAAATCAAGGAGATATTATTACAATGAGACCCTAAGCACCCTTCGATACCAAAATTGAATGATTGTGTAAAGAAATGAACTATGTTCCCTATGAGATTGGCATAAGAAAGTAAGGGGTATAAATTGGGTGAGAAATAGGTAGTAAAAAATTAATGTGATGTTGAGGCCACCATTTATGGCACACAAATATTGAGATATGAATATATAATTGTAGATCTCATGAGTATGAGAAGTGCCAACAAAGATTGAAGGCTTTGGCAAGATAAACAAACTAAAATTTTACACCAACAAGTTTATAATGGAGAAAAAGCATATGAGTTCGGGCTCACAATAGGCATAGAAAGAAGAAAATAAATCATGATTATCAATAGAAGTTACCACCATGGAAGTAGTAGTATTGATAGTAAAAGGAGTAAGCATCATTGAAGTTGATCCATAGATGTTTGATAAGATGTCATATTGAGACATGCAATTTCTTAAAGTGGTCTTGATGAGAGAAAATTAGGAATCATTCATGCATAACTACCACCTAAAATAATTTAACCACCATACATCAAGTAATACGAAACACCTATTACAAGATTAGGTGATAAAAATAGGGGTAAAGACTCTAGAAGGCACATCACTATTTGTTGTTTCAATCTAGTACAAACTAGTGACCACTAGTGTGAATCAACTCTATGAATTAATGAGTTTTAGTAAGCCATAGGAACTCATATAATTCCTCCTTTTGCATGTCCATAGGGACTAGTTCTACTTCATAAGGAGGTACATGAGGCTGTTTGCAAGTCTTATTGGATGAATCAATGAACTCCCAAGATTTGGTGTAAACATTTACTAGATGATGGTAGATGATGTTGAAATTAAAAGGGTTAGGAAACTCCTAGATAACTACAAAAGAGGTTTCACATTAATAATCAAGGACATTAATGATCCCAAGATGAGGATAGTTGTGCACTTTGTGAGTTTAAAACTATGTCTTAGTGGTTAGTGGGTGGATGTAACAAATACCTACCTATGCATCACCTACCACATGGCATAGGGGCTAAAATTTTACATCACCAAGTTAATCACATAAGACATAATAAATAACATGCTCAAATGTCATACGATATGGGATACATTTTGATGGGGGTCCATGTTGATATTGATTTTGATGGAGGAGATTAACATGCTTGATGGTGATGAGGATAGATTATGGGTTATATTAGTGCATAAAGACTCCCTAGTGTTGAGATACTATAATTATACTTTCACCCCTTCTTTCACCTCAAAGTAAAAAGCTTGAGTAATGGGATGGTGCACGTGGTATATTAAAGCATTTAAAGAAGAATGGCACATCCCTGAGAAACTCCCCTAGATTCTATTTAAAATAATGAATTTTGTCATTATGAAACATTATGTGTCATTCAATTGGCACTCATAGATGGTAATTGCTCTAGTTGTCTAAAACTACCTTATGAATATTTAGCCAAGTACTTCAAAGAGGCATTGAGGATAATCCCCAACACATAGAGATGGATATCCTAGTGAAGACTAGATGTAGAAAAACATAGGTTGAGGTACCAATATGTTTACCTAGGTGGAAAAGCAACCAATGATGAGGAGGATGAATCATATGCTATTGACATCAATCCCCTCAAAAGAGAAGTCATCCTTGGGCACATCTACAAGCTCTTCTATGAGATGAAGCAAAGGAATAAGGACACTCATGTAGAAAAGGATGATGACCTCCCCCTTCAGTTTCAAAAATAAGGAGAGTTAACACTATTGTCACTAATAAAATCCCCTCAGAAGAAGTGGGGAGAAACCCTAGAGGAAATATAAGAGCATCTCTGATCGAAGATTGCCTTCAATAATAAAACTACCCTCTTTACACTAAATAATAAGTGTATGGTATTTACTTCAGGGATTATGCCACCCAAGCCAAGAGAGAAGAAAGATAAGAAGTACAAGGGGTTAGTGGAAAATTCCATGATAACCTTGATAGAGATGGAGGCACAAGAGGCACTCAAGGAAGCAGAAGTGTAAGGGGTGTAAGAAAAGATAGAATAAGAAGAATATGGAGGGATGAAAGTGTACATCATCTAATAAGAATAGATAGAGGAAGATCCCATTACTATATAAATTCATGAATCTCTCTAGGGTGGTAATATTTCCATGCTTGGGGAAGTATAAAAACTATCAAGTGCCCCAACCATAAAACCAGTAATGCAACCTTTACAAACTAAAGAGAAAAAGAGGTGTTGATAGATAGAAATATGCCTTTGTAAAGACCATATAGAGGTGATGCTAGAGTTATATCATATAAAAGAGGCCATGAAGGCCAAGTTCATGACCCAAGTATAGATTGACAAGGTTGAGGCTGATGAGATAAAGGCCGAGGAAAAGACAACTACAATAGTGAAGAAGAGGAAGGTAGAGATAAAGAAGGCCCAAAAGGAAAATGCTAAGAGAGAAATGGAAGAAAAGAGGGTTGTCAAAAACATGGAACCCATAAAGGAAAAATTAGTAGAGGTTCCTAGTTCCCCCATTAGCATAGTGGAGGAACTTAGACCATAGGTGTGTTCAAGTAGTTTAGTGGTGTTTAGAGACAAGGAAGACAATACTAGAACCTTTAAAAAGTAAATAGAGAGCATAGTAAAAACCCAATAAACTCAAGAGGGTGACTCTAGCACTAATGAAAAATAAGAAGTGAATTAAGGGGAAAGTTTGAGGAAAAACCCTTATTAGATAAAGAGGACATACTAGGGGAAAGCATTGAAGAAAGTGCTAGTTTTGATGAAGAAGAGACAAAGCAAATAGAGTTGGCCATCTAAGAGAGGAAGTTGAGTTGAGCCTATGAGAGAAGGGACATAAGGGGTTCACAGATAAATATTATTATATGATGGAGTACATTCCCTCTAGATTTCCATGACATTGATGTACTAGAAACTATCCTTTACCTTTGATAGTTATATGGATAAGCCTTATTTTGAGGTACCATAGAAGGTAGTCCTCAATGCAGACCAACTATAGGAAGGACATGACTCACTTCTTATCAACCCCTATGTAATTTATCTAGTAATGTCAGCTAATGCCCTCATCCAAATGGACTTACAGGTAGTGTTAAAGAACATCATTAACTATGTTAGAGCCTCAAGATAAAAGAAGATCATGCTAGAGGATGAGGAAGAGATCAAGGCCATAAAATTTAAGTTATAGCAACTGGTTGAGTGCATGGAGGAGGCCAAGCCATCTCTCTTAGATGGATTTAATGCTTAAAATTTTTCACAAGTCGATAATGTGTGTTTATTAGTAAAGCAAATGATCTCAATATTTAAGGCAAAATTAGTGCCAAAAGAAGAGGAAGAGCCTTACACCACCATAAAGTAAGAGATTTCCACAATACTTACATAGGTGGAAAATTTCTTCATAAATATTGAAGAGGGAACAAAGGTGGTGAACAAAATATTGTATAACTTCTCTACTTAGGCTTCAATCATCGATGTGCACCTCAAAAATGCAAAAGGGGAGAAGGATGCACTGATTGCACAAGCATACACTATGAGCAGGGTTGAGCACACTTAGATAATGGTTTAGGTCAACACTTTGAGTGCCCAAATAAAGACCTAGGAGTAGGACCTATAAAATCTCTTCTATGTGTTATAAAAAAAGGCCTATAAATAGGGAACAATCCCTGATATAAGTGTAATAAGGGAAAATGAAAAGTTATAGGCCTTTAGGAAAGAGTTGGATAAAATTGATGTGCTCACCCTCAACACCACCTCAATAGAAATAGATAGCACCATAGAAGAAATCAAGCTTGTAATCCAAGGATTTGAAGAATTTATAGTGGAACTAAAGGAGAGTGATCCTAAGTTTTGTGCACCTAAAGCACTGGAAGATTAGATTGAGGGTGGACTAATAATTTTTTATGGAGTAATGTTGGGCCCCAAGTCCATCTAAGTATAATATCTACACCAACATGGTAAAAAATTGGGCATGATGTATTCACTTATCATTATTGTTATTTTGTCATTTTGTGGTGCCAAATGGTAGGAAACTAACTCACTCCCTTCTAGATCAATCATCATTAAGAGTGGGAACACAAGACAATCATGACTTGTTAGAGGTAGGATAGTAGATCCAATGGAATGATTACATCTAGCACCAACTTAGCAATGGATATGCTTCACTCCCCATATAACTAAGCCAACATGAAATAATATAAATGGGTCTGAGTCTAGTGAGGAAGAGGGAGAGAATATTGGAGTAGTGAAGCCTTGGAGGATTGGTTCAAAATGATATGTTTTCCATTAAAGATTAGAGTTTAGTTTGGGATGGATTTGATGATCCTTATTATTATGCCCAAGCTCACCTGTGAGCCTTAAGGCCTTTAGCAACTTAAGATGAGCATTTACTCAATTCTTATTGACCTGTATATTGTAGTTGAACTTTGTTTAATGATGAAGGCTTTTTGAAATGTTTAATATATTGAATGCTTAAATATGTATTATGTATGTTGAGATCTTCTAAGTTTTTGACCCAACTAATATATGGCATTCTTGTAGCTCATGATGACACCATTATCCAATATAGGAAATTCTCCAAGTATGGGTAAGACCCTACGTGTCACAATGATACTTACATCTAAGTATGAACCTAAGCCTAAGTCCCTCAAGTAGGTACCCCAGTGGCACTTCAAGCACCTAAATGATGCTAAGCCAAAGGAACCAAAGGCTTACACCCATGAAGCGATAGACCTACATCATATCCTATTGAACCTAATAGATATTCAATTCCCCCCATGATAACTTGCTACCATGAATACAACACTATTGTTTCACTAACCAAAGTCCCTAAAGGATATATTTGTGTCATGGCACAACTAGCCCAACATGAACCCCAGTCCCTTCTCTATTGTACTTCAAGTGAGTGCATAAGGCTTGTTCCTTATGTGAAGTGATGCCAACATAGTTGAGGGTTACATGTTGAACTTGTATTTATCAAGGCCTATGTGACATTGTAACAATTCTAATTCTAACTTGGATAACTAGGTAAGTACCTAACAAGGCCCATGATTGAAAACACCTACTTTTCTATAATAACTTCTTCAAAAACAAGCCTTTAACTCATCATTTTATCTCTCCTCTTACTAACTAATAACACCTAGATGTACATGGGAGAGTATAATATAATATCTAATAACTTACCTAAGCAATTCAATCCATCCTGAGCATTTTTTATCAACATATTCAACACCAAGTCCTTATAAGGGTTATATAAGGGTTTTAACTTATTCCCATTCTTAAAAAAGATTCATAAATTATAGCCCCTCAATAAAAAAATAAATGCTTATAATTTTGAGCTAGGACCCTTCCTAATATACCATGAATATTTTAGGGTCCCATGCAAAGTTTTGATGAGTTAATGAACATAAGAAAATATTTCTCAAATCGAGAACCCTTCATTTTGAGCACTTGAGAGACCTAAAATCCACTTTTCATGCCTTGTACTTCAAACTATGACCTTAAAATACATGAACCAACTTAAAAAAACATGCATTACCTCTTAAAATACTTATATGAGATAAGACACCTTGAATTTTGATTATGACCCCTCATTAGGCCATAGTCTCTTTCTTTTCTCTCTAGACCTTAACTTGTAAATCACATTAGGCCTTAAAACTGACCTTCATGGCTTTTACATGTTCTATCCACCTTACTCACATACTTGAGGAACCTCTCTCATGATTATAAATTGTCATACATCCTTCACATGACTTAAAATAGATCATGATACCTCATTAGGCTAAGCACAATCTAGGAGTGGTCTAGGTACAAACTTGGTCTAAATGTCTTATCCCTGTATGCTCACACTAAGAATATTATGGGTTATATAATTCCTCACATGCATGATAAATAAACCTCATTCATAGATTCATGCTTGTGTGGACTCATATCATGAAGCCACCAATCTCATACCTTCTCACAAGAACTTTACATTCCATGACTAATGTCATGACTATGCTTCTTAAGCACTTGAAATTTGACAACCAACCTTGAAAAACTTATAAAAGTATGTACACTTTAATTTTATGATCACATAATTAAAAAAAAAAAACCTCTTACAATCTTGTGCTTTCCTATTTCACCAAACTTCACTATGCACACCTTTTCACTAGACCTAGACTAGACTTCTCAAGACATCTTGTACTCAAGAAATAGTATAGAACATGCTTATCTCAATGCTTTTAAACAAGAAAACTCTTCAAAAAACAATATTTTTTTATCAACATTCTCTCATGACCTCATGCAAACCTAGAGCCTCATAACCATGCTTTAATCCTAACTTGACCATCATACCTCTTTGTGACAACACTAACAACTTCAAGCTAACCTGAACCTTGACATCAACTAATATAAGAGACATTAGTTGCCTTAAAATTATATCTTGCCTTAAAATTCTCTATTACCTTTAAATTATCTCTTGTCTTCATATTCTCTCTTACCACACAACTTCCTTATCATATCAGTGACATCAACCTTGACATCAATAACAACTCTTCTCAATAAGTTCACCTACCACATACATTTTGAGGTATTATTAGTGGTACAATACTTGGTTACACACCTATTTTACTAGATTATAATGTTTTTATTATGTGTATTTATCTTCCCCTTATGATAAAACCAATTATTAAGTCAGTCTAAACCAAACCACTTACAACAAACTAAAACATAACCAATGGCATACCAAACTCAACTAAACCAAGAAATTGATTTTTTTTATTAGAATCCATCTATCCCAATAGCCTTGAAAACTAAGGAAATCACCCATTTGATAGTTATAATCCAAATCCACATGTCTCCCTTGTCAATATCAATCAAGGGAAATCAGTTCTAATTGAATAATTCTTTCAATATGAAAACCAATTTGTGCTTGACTAAATCCAATAGATTAGCCAAAATTTATTATATATAAAATCCTATATCAATCCATTGACATAAAAACATTCATAACCTATTCAATTTAAAAACCTATCCAATACCAAATCTACCACTCCAAAATCACATACCGACCAAGTCCTTGAGCCATACAAATCCCACTTATTCTACCCAACCTATAATCTTATAATTCACATTTCAACCATATAAAATTCCATCTTGATTTAGAAAAACTATATTTTATCACACCGTATTTTCTCTTATCCACTAATCAATCAATGATGATTCCATAAATAATCATTCATTACCTTCCTTATCAAAAAATTAATCAAATATAAAATCCAACACCAATCCAGTCCATGAACAAAAAAATACAATTGTCTTAACATTTCTACTCCAAGGAATGCCACTTAATAAATAATCAAGTGCATACATTATTATAAATCAATAGATGGGGATATATCCATATTCCTTTTGAAACTACAATCAAACTACTCCATTTTTGGATCAAGTTCATGAACTAGCATCAATATTTAATGAACACATCTTTGACTAATCCATATTTGATGATCTCATACTTGACAAAACTATATTTTACTAATCAACATTTGATAACCATGACCTACCTTTAATATTTTATAATCATGTCCTTGATCCAATACTATATTTGACTAACCACTCATATTTGATGCACCTATATCTGATGAACCCATTTTTTACAAACCCACATTTGACCTATAAAACATACCAACTGTTCATCCTCATCCAATTTCCAAATTTAATATCAAGACCTCAAAAACCAAATTATTAAGTAAAAATTTACTTTTTTATGGTGAAACCCAAAGTGTACTCCATGTGTCACACCACTCCATCTTTCCTAGAAGTAGTTACATACTTGTAATTAACATGGAAATAAAATTAAAACACTATCAGTGTGTCTCAACATTTAAAAATATAACCTGCTTATAAATGCAAAAAAATTAAAGATTCAATAATTCTTTGTTAAACAATGAGACTTTTGTATCATGTTTTCAAAACAAGAAATATCTTATACCAAAAAAATTACAAAATCATGAACTACAAAAGATGATTTCGTGGCCTCTATGAAAAAGGAATCTTAAAACTAGTACATGTGAACACAAATAAAATATCACAAAATAAAATATAAACCTGCCAATGATCAATATGAGAATGTTAAGGACACTTCCATGATTCTTGAGGATGCCTCTCTCAACATTGAAATAGGTTTCACTCATGGCCACTATGAGATTATTATTACAAATAATCCTTTTAATGATACCAATCATTTCAAGGAAAACATTACTATCACCAACCCTTTCATTGACCTAAAAACACCTACCACAAACCTTGACATGTAATACCCTCCATTATTTGATTGGGACCAATAAAATCACATATCTAATGACCTCTTTCAAAATATGCAACTATAAACATTTTCATGAAACTTAAAGATGACATTCCACCAATAATTATAAACATGGAAATGACATTAACTTTAAAAAAAAAAAGATACTTTAGGGAGCAAGAATATTTCCTTTATCAAAATATATACATAAATCAAAAAAAAAAAAAAAAAAAATTCCTTAAATGAAACCACTTTGAGTCACTATCAAACCCAAAAAATAAAAATTAATAAAATAAAAAATCAAAGTCCCTTATTTTAAACCTATTTAAGGCCCTATCAAACACATAAAATCAAAATCAATATGAGTTGGCACCCATGAAGCATTCAAAAATCAAACTTTTGCATAAGATTATTGGTTTCAATCCCCATTACCATCATGCCATCCATACATCCCTCTATAAAAATTTTATTCTTCCAAATATTTCACACATTCAAAATATATACTTCATCCAACATGCATCCCACTTCATCCTCCTTAGAAACACCCTCTATCATATGGGTTAATATGGAACATTGTTAATATATTTATAAGAAGACAACTCATCAACCAAAAAAATTACTGAAAAAATATTTGGAGCACATACCTGAAGGAACATATGATGATTTATTAAATAAATAAAAACAATAAAAAAAATAGTTATACAAAGGTGAAAACCATTTTTTATGGCACCTCGAGTAAGTAACATGATGAAAACCAATTTCTATCATCATACATAAAATAAATTATTTACAATTACCTTACTCTTGGGGGTAATCCTATTCCATCTCAACCCTACAAATCCTAAATCTTCCCTCCTTAAGAATATAACCTTACTATCCTTACCATCTTTTCCCATCCTAAAATCATCCTAAACCATCTTTACTTATCATAAATCATCCTTACCTATCTAAAAATTATCCTAAATTATCCCTACCATCCTGATCCATTCAAATCCTAAACCATCATAAATTTTGCACTCCATCCCAAACTTACCCATATTGAAATATAATTACTATCTTAACCCATTCTAAACCAACCTTTTTCATCATTTCAGTCATACCCATCACCATTCCCATATTTGAGCTTGACAAGGATGTGGAAAAGATCTTAAAATATATTTTGAAATAATCTTGGTATATCCATACTTATTTGAATCATAATATTAACATAGCAAGAAGACAAGTGGGTAAATGTTTATTACATTAAATGGTCCTTATATATACCATAGTATATTATTCCATCTTGTAATATCATATCTTGAACTATTCCATTCCAAATTATCCCATCCTAAATCTGTCAGCCATTCCATCCTTAATTCGTCAAACATTCATCCAATTTCACCTTCATCCCTAATTATAGAACTTGTTTTCCTTTTTTCATAGACAAAATATGTGTCAAAATTAAAATTAAAATAAAAAACAAAATAAAAATTTAAAAAATGTCAAAAATACAAAATTATCTAATGGCCAATTCCAAGCCCTCAAAATCCATTTTGTCTTGTCCTTAATCCTATTAAAATCTTTGATCATTTTTAAACCAATCATTATAGTTTCATCAAGATATCTCATTCCCACATCAAATCCTACACATTTTCTTAGGATATAAGTTCCTAGATCCAACCTCCTCATATATGTCATTGCTTGGGGAAAATGAATGATTGTAGTTTTAATAGGATATACAATTCATAATATTATACATATAATCAATCACCAAATATTAAGGGTTTAAAATTGATAAAGGTATAAACATAACTTGTTTTTGTGTGTTTTTATACATTGTTTATTTATTGTTTATTATTTTTGTGTTTTTTATTTATTACATCTGTGTCAATCTTACTACATTTATCAACAATGTCATGTTGGTCTTCCGTATCTTGATGCATTATATCCCCAAAAAAATTAATAATAAGGTTGATCAAAACATTTAGATATATATGAAATACTAGTTTCATTTCATTCATAAACATCTACATCATCACATTACCTACATTCATACATTTCTAAACATACATCCATAAATAACTCATTTATAAACATTACTAACTATCCATACTTGACATCCATTCTTACTAACCAAGTGTGAATCATAAATAACATCATCGCATGCATATATATGAATATATAAAATAAATTATATCCATAAATAAAAGTCTCCATCCTCAACCCATGAAATCGGTTAACTCCTTAATTTATACTTGCATATCCTAAAAGATAGATAAAATCGAAATCATCGATATATATCATTCCCACATCAAAACTTATATATTTCTTAGGATATATTATTTCCAAATCCACCCCCTCACATATATCATTGTTTGGAGCACATCAACCCTTGAAACTTTATTAGGATGTATCCTTCTAAATCCAACATCCTCATACATATCATTGCTCAAGGAAAATCCAAACAAATCAAAATATGCAAGTCTTAGATCAAGTAAGTAAATATCATTCATCCATAACATCTACCAAGCCATCTATATCCATAATCATCATACTATCATATGAGACCCAAACATTCTATTTCCTCACTCCCATGTAACCCCTCTATTTTCATATTATTTCATCCCTACTAACCTTTCATCTTATTTCAATAACCTAGTCATGTCTTTCATTCCTACATAACATATTGAGGAGGAATCATCCCTAATCATCATACTTAATAATCTCCATAATAAGCCACACCACTAGGGGTGTCCTAGTGCACTTGATATTATGATTCTAACATTTTTTTATTCTTGAAGAATCCACTACTTCTAATCATAATACTCTTTCAAATATGGGAAAATTTAGACACCTAAATTATAATACATTAGTTTCATAAATAATTTTATATCATTGAAATTAATTATATATCACTTATCATAGATAATCCTCTCATTTTTTTAAATCTATATTTATATCACCTTTATTTTGACATGATCATCTGTAATAATCTAATAATTCCATATAGTCCCCACATACATTACAATTCAATTAATTTTATAACTAATAAATATTAGATAGATATATAATTAGTCACTAATTAATCCATGGACATATAATTCAAAATAAATAATTAAAATAATAAAATAAATATCCATCTCATCATCTCATTCAACCAATCTCTTTTAAATCATTCAAAAACCTCTTTAGGACATTTTACTCCATAAAAAATAAATTAAGACATTCAAACATTCTAAAAAAACATTTAATACATTTAACCCTCTAATAAAATCCTCATTAATACATTCAAATATCTAAAAAACACATTTAAGACATTCAACTCATTCAACAACCAACTGAAAATATCATCAATTATTTGACCACCTCCCTCAACTAATTCATTCAATTCCTAACCAACTTATTGAATGCATTTGACCCAGACATTCATCCATCAACTAATAACTTTATAAATCCTCCATTACATCTTTAATTTTTTTATCATTATGTATCATGTTGGAGTGTGAAAAAATATATAAATCTATTAACCATCATCCTATCAAATTAATCAGTAAATCAATAATTCAAACATCATGCAATCAAAACAATGATGGAGTTATTTTACATATCCATTGAGTAACCATATATCAATAAATCAAGAGCACATCTATCCAATGAAAGAGAAGGCTTATTTTGTAAGTGAGATAAAGTTAGTTGGTTTTTAAATTTCATTACTCTATCAGAGGGTATGTTAGACTAGATTAGTAATTATATATTGTTTCTAATTTTATTTTTACAAGATCTATTATTTTTGTATTTCAACAAGGATATTAAATACAATGGAAATAGTTGCTAGAGCACATATTGTATGTTAGGAGAGGATAATAGGGATATTTGGTGAAAATAGTAGGCTAATTCTCAAGTTGTGATAATGTAAGGGATAGGAGGGGGAAAGTAAATGACTTCATGAGAGTTGGCCACTAAGAGAGCTTCCCACATGACTATAGATGGTTGGGTATTAGGGTTACAAGTGGAGGTGGATTGAATATAGGGAGAGGTTCATGAATATAATCATAAACATAAAAACTAAAATGGATTTTTCATGGTGAATGATTTGTAGCCTCTATGGAAAGCATGACACCTAACCCTCCTGGGGGGAAGGTGACCATAGGCCTAGAGCCTACAATATAGTCAGTTTTAATCTTTTTGATGTATATATGATGTATCAAGATGTATTGATGTATAAAACATGATATATTTATATATAGAGAGATATATTGGTTTGGAATCAATTTTTATATACATGTGTAACTATGATGTATGACTTAATTTTCATTCTAACATGCATTACTATTTAATATCATGCCACGGGAAAATATATATGATGTAAATTTTATTATTTTCTAGGAAATGTGATAAAATTCATGTTTAAAAATAATTAAATATAAAATTATAAAAACTAAAGAATGAATTTAATGCACACTAAATCCCCACTCTTTAAGACCCCTTATAGATCTGTTAGTCTAATCTGAAGATTAGGTACTTGTGTGAGAGGGTAGGTGGAGCTAAAATTTAGGAAGATATAATGATATAATGGTATGATATCTCCTATTCTATTATAGTGACCTATTTTACCTCAATGTACCTTATCTTTATCATGAGGCTAACTATGAAGTTTGAGATTCGAGTAGAATATGAGATGTGAAAAAATTGTCTTTTGGTGTGTTTTAATTTTTAATATTGTATTTTCCTTTTAATTTTACTAGGATCGCAATTATTTTGGATTTTTATATTAATCTTCCATACATATTGGGAAATACCAAATATGGGTGACATAAATATCTAAAACAATAGAGCTTACACTTGGCCCCTAGAGAGGAGAACCTAATTACCATGGTTCCTAAATACTCCTAGAATTTCTTGATAAAAATTATTTACATGTGCTTTAAGTAAATAGATAAAGGAATAAATGGGGATCATAAAATATCCATCCATGTGAAAAAGAGTGATGATACAATGATAGGTATACTTATAGATGACCACAAGGATAGAAAAGGTACTTCAAACATGAATAGTCTATGATATGAAAGGATGATAGTAATTTAACAAGGGGTTTTGTACTAACTTGAATGAGATCTAGCATAAGAACTAATTTGTGAATTCATCACAAAAGAGGGGAAATATAAAATTGGAATAAATAATTTTAAGGAGGATAATGTAAAATAATACAAAATGTGATATAAAGAATCTAAAGGTGTTACCTAAGATCCACAACTGAAACAAATGCTAACTATAAAATTATTAAAATGAGGCATACATGCTAAAATTAAATAACTATAATTGAAAAAGAACATGATATAGGAAATATATATAATAAGCATCAGATATGATAAAATAATAATAAAATGAAATCCACTCATATGAAAATATGAAAAATATGATATGAATCAATTATTTGCTCATAAATTACATGAAATATCTTGACATACATCATCTATAACATCTGATAAGTCTTGTTGTAGCTGATATGTATCTCTAATAATATTATCCTCTACTCATTATAAGATTCATGTCTGACTACATGACACACAAAATATATTGAAATATTAGGCATGATATAAGGAGGAGGTCATGGGGATTCTTGGATATAAAACACAATACAAATAACCTGTGACATCATGTCACATACATCTTTTGGTTAACTACACGGATATGGTCATAAGAGAGGTTGTTCATCCATCCAAGGTGAACCATGTGAATTCTCATGTTAATATTTATGAAAAATCCTCAAAAAATATTGATAATGTTTCTAGAGAGATCTACATCTATTTGTATGATGTGTAGCACAATGGTGATAAAGATAATAGACTTCCCCATGTTTAGGGATATGGTTTGGGTTTTTTTTTTCTAGTGGCATATTCAATATACTATAAAATTGTGTCTATTTGGGATTCATGGCATAAAATTACTACCCAAGATATCAATAATGAGTTGAACAATGCATGTTTGTCTCATGGAAGTAAAAAATACACCTAGGAGTACTTCGAGGTGGTCGATTATTTATGGTTATAACTAGGCCTTATGTCTTATGATGTGCTAAAAATCTCTGGTATGGTCAAAAATATTTTTCATTCAACCCAATACCTTTTTAAACTCACATTATTATATGGGGTCCAATTCATTAAATCCAAGGTAAGATAGATAGGATTGAGAAAAAGGTATGGAATTATGAAGTGTATCTACTTTAGAAAGAGTGTATCCAAACTAAATTTGATTGGTAAATAAAGTGTGTGGTCTCAACCCTACTAATGTATTTGATGAATTTTGAGCCAACAATATCAACTTATCTAATATTTTTAGTTGCACAAAATATATAAATCAAACTATATTGTTCGGACCAATGTAGTAACATTAAAATTAAGGTTTATAATAAACTATATTAGACTAGTTAGTATAGTATAAATATAATGGGAAAAGGGATGACATTTTATCCAATTAGATGATATAGTTAGATTTGTTATAGACATATACAAATATACCAAATTGGTAGATATAATTATAACAAATAATGATGGAAACATATACTACATCAAGTTGGTTGCTATAGTTTTAAACATAGAATATTATACTACATTGGTTAGTATAGTTTTAAATTATGAAAAATGGATTAGGTTAGATGACATAGATAGGACTTATAAAGTTATTGATTCTATAATTTCCATAGGATTAATCTCCACAACATGATTTAGAGGGTTACCTTGAACTATTCTATAATTAGGATAAGTAACATGAGTCTAACGAGGATAAGTATCAATATATGAGAGTACACACTTAAAGTTATTCACTATTATTAAGTTTTTTGTGTCATAATATGAGTTTAGGTTAATCATAATTTCAACAACATTGGTATATAGAGGATGATTTTGATTTTTTTTTTGTTGATTATGATTGTGATTATGAAGTGGATTTGAATATATGGTAAGGTGAACATTATCTTGGTTAAGTGCATCACACTTGAATCTAGAGTTGTGAACTTTTAACTCCTTTTCATAATATTTTTTTCATTCTCAATTCATAGCTTCATGATTAAAGTTTCAACCAAGTAATAATTTGAAATAAAAATGTGTCTAAGTGAATTAAAATTCTCAAGGGAGTGGCCCTAAGTTTCATGGAATCAAATTTTGTCTAAATATCATACTAATAAACACTAGGTTATGAAGTATCTAAATCTATAGGTGAGGGTTTAGGAAGATATTTCATAATCTCAACTAAGGAAAGAGAGTGACAAACTTATAGTTATTGACTTATGAAGGATTAGGTTAAAATGATTTTCCCTTAATAAGCTGAGAAATGGTCATTTGATCAAGCCTTATTATTATAATAACATTGGTATTTATTTTGGACTTTGTGTGTATAATATGACATCATTAATAATATTTTTATTTATATATTTCATAGGCACATAATGTCCAAAATTAGTTGGAATAGATTGAATTTTATTTTTATAAGTCTTAGTATTTAGCTTGATCAAGGGATTCTTCTAATGATTTTATAGAGAGATTCCTAACTATATACTAAAGTTTATAATGAAGAGAGTTGGTAAAAAAATGGAAAATTTTTTATTCCTATATGTTGTGCTCAAGTTTATTAGCTAAGGATTTCCAATGATTGATGAAACCTTGGGATAGTCTTGATGTCCATTTGTTTTCAATAAATAATATGGGCTAATCTATTTTCAAGAATATCATTAGTTTGAAATTATTAAACCAGTGCATTACCTAAGTACTATACACTAGAGATAGAGTTGGATTTGAGTTGACCATACTAATCTAGAACATCACCAAATAGGTTTTTAGGCTAGTAGCTTTGTAGCTGTAAAGATGTTAAGCTTAATATAGTCTTTATATATATTTACAAAAGCTTACAAATATAAATAAAGATGAGTGAATCAATTATAGGTGATAAAATTAATGAGTACACATATGTAAATGCTTGTAATTTGAATGTCCAATGACACATTTGGAATGTGTTTAATAAATTTATTGTGAGGTGGAGGTTTTAAAATGAGATTACTATGATCATGTCTAGGTGGAATTAGGGGATATTTAGATTTGGAAATCCTAACTTAATTTAGAGAATAATATTTTAAATTTTAAGAATTTGGTTTTGCATATGAATCATTTAGGCAATACTATGGGCTTGAAATCTATCCATTTGGTTCATGGCTTATAAATTTTTTTTTGAGGATCAAGAGTGTTTTAACTAGAACTAGAATACTGAGTAACTTGATAGGATGTGGAATTAATAATAGTGTTAACTTGGGTACTTTGAGTATACCCACTAAATAAAGGTCCCACCATGTTATTAGCAATATTAGGCATGGTGGGTGAAGGGTGAAATGAAGATTTTTTTTTGCAAGTATGGTAAAAAAACTAGGAGAAAAAGGAGGGATTTCCACATGGGTCCCATCATAAGATGATAAATCACCATAGGTTTATTCACTTGTGCTCATAATATTCAAGAAGAAATATGATCATTTCATTAGTATACTTGAGATCACATCCATTTTCCACCTATCTAATATATAAAGGTAGATAACCTAGCTCAATGGTCTTAGTGTTGATAAGTGGTTCATAGCTATTAGATTAAGTTGAAAAAACAAGACAATTGATTGTATCTTAGTCTTGAGTCATGTTAATGATGTAAGGCATATGGGTTTTATGTATTTTATGGAAGTTGGTTATTTTCATGTTATCAAGTTTAGTTTTATTTTTAGATTGATCATACACATACTCCATTGTGGGAGAGAATGGATTAATTAAAGTGGGATAGATAATAAAGTTAATTATATAGGAAATAAATGGTATCAGCCTAGGCTATATAGTTTATAATTAAAACTAGGAAAATTACACTATATTGGTCTAGTCGATGTAGTATGTTGACAAGAAATAATTATATTAGGTAGGCTAATATATTTGGAACATAAGAAATAAATGTATCAAGTTTAATGATATGTGTGTGTGTGTGTGTGTGTGTGTGTGTGTGTGTGTGTGTGTGTGTGTGTGTGTGTGTGTGTGTGTGTGTGTTATGTAGTAAGTGAGACATAAAAAAATGCATCAAGTTGGTTGATGTAGTGTACAAATGTAGATAACTATATCAATCTAGTTGATGCATTTCACTACATAACACATAATGATATCGGATTGGTCGATACAATTTGTAAGAAAAAAAACTTGAAACTTAATGTAATTTTAATGAAAATTAAGACAAGAATATAAACTAAAAAGGATTTGATTTATTTTTAGGCCACAATAGAGTTGATAAATAAGGATAGAGGATTACACTATACCTATGGCCAAAAAGGAACTAAGCACAAAGGATTACACCATACTCATGGACACACTATATTGTCTCTAAGGTATGTTGAGAATAACTTCTCTAAGCTATCTGCTTATAGGCACTCTAAAAAATTAAGCAAATAGTTGACTTCTTATAGTTCAAAATAAAGAATCTCATGGCATTTCCAATATAATATGAGGTATGTGGAAACTAAATTCCATGTATAATTCTATCTAATTAATTAAGTATTAGGAAAATATCCCTCAAACCATGGTGTAGGTAAAACTAAAAACCACTTGGCCTATAATGATAACTCCTATGCAGTTTTAAAACCATTAGAACATTATTGCTAGGGGAAAATAAATATGAAGATCCAAATCTAAACCCACAACATTAAATGAAATTAAACAAGAAAATAAAATGGTATTAGACTATATGATACTTTTCTACACACACATAACTATATCAAGCTAGATAATATAATATGGATAACACATATGCTGTAGAAAAGGGAGTGCAAGGTTGTCTTAGTCAATTATAAATCTATTACATTTAGGCACAAACATGGGATATTCCCTCTACACTTAACATTTTACACTCAGATGTGTTGGCATCAATTCATATAAGGTACAGGCCTTATGTACTCATCTAGAGTGCAACTAAGAAGGAACCAGGGATTACATTGGGATAGTTATGCCTAGTGCAAGACATTAATTATGGGACTTGATTATTTGATAAAAGGCTTTAGATAAATTCATAGTTGCAATCCTTTCATGGGCTAAGCCTATGATACTTAGTTATTTTATTGTGCGCATGTAGGTATAGATAAGAACATGATAGAAGTGGACATGGAAATGATCTTATAATATTCATCATATTCTAGGAATATCCTTTTTGTGGCCTCAAACACTTGCATTAGATCTAGACAGTTACCTTGACACAAGTGTCTCACCTTGTTGTAGGTGTCCTGCACATAATTTTGATAATATCGGATATCTAGGGTTGAAAATATTAGATTATCTTTTACATAAGTTTGGTAAAATAATATAATAAGAAATATAATTAATATAAATCTCATAAAAATAATATTATAAATTTATACAATTAATATTATAAATTTATACAATTAATATATCTAAAAATAGTAAAATACAACTATTGATAGATAGTGCAATAAATTGGGAACAAATTATACTTAGTTTTTTACTATGTGCATGTAGGTCTAGGTAGGAACATGATATAAGTGGACTATAATATGATCTTATAATAGTGTTCCTATTCTAAGAATATCATTTTTATGACATCAAACACTTACATTAGTTATAGATAGTTACCTCAACATAGGTGTCTAACCCTATTGTAGGTGTCCTACATAGAATATTGACTAGATATGGATGCGACCAATAAGAGCCTTATATTTTTTATTTCACCTTTATTTATATCTATTTAAATAATGTGAATATTTTTTTTAAATGATCAAACCCTAGTTATTTACCCTTAGAGTGACTTTGGAAAAAATGGGTTAGTGGGATCACAATGTTGAGTTGATCCCAAAAATTAGTGTCAATGGGTACTAGCTACATATCCAATATTTATACGATGGCCTTAGACTAATTTATTTATCCTCTAAATATTTTTTTATGTGTGCATAAGGGTGAAATGTGTAATAATCAAAGACATACAATGACCTAACTTGTAACTTAAAAAATATGGCTCATTAGTTGGTCTTTGGATGCTTGAGGTTTGTAGAAATACTACTCTTATAATTAATATATAAATAGGGATATATATGGTAGGTTTTTTAATGCTTGATTGAGTATTTCTTAGTTTATTACCTTGTGAGTTGCATGTAATTTATAGGTGAAGAATCAATGAATATTGATCTTATATATATACTAATCCCTTTTATAAATACCTCACATTAAATCACTTAATCCAACCTTTTGGATACATTTATTTTAAAAATTATATGAATTTTAATCATTAAACACTTTGTAAGGAAATTGACACTTGCATCGATGCATGTGTCTATCTTGGATGCAAGTGTCCAAAGAGCTAAGAAATAGGTACATGTCTCAAATTAACATTGAAGGATAATAAGTAAGTTGAGAGATTTTTTCATAGTATAAAAGGCATGGTCATCATAATAACAATGGTTAAAGTAAGAGAGATACCATTAGTCAAAAAGAGATAGTGACTAGCTTATAACCAAGAGCATGTTATAATATATAATCAGTGTATGAAATATAAAACTAAAATAATTTGAAAATTTTAAAAGTAATAAGATCAAGGTTAGGAGTACACTTATGTTTTGATGCAACCATCTTACCTTTTGGAAATTTTATTTGAAAGTATGACTCATTATGAAATATTAAAGCTATGATTAGGACAATTCTAAAATTACAAGTGAATATAGAGAGATAAATTGGAGGAAACATTCCCATCAGGTAGTTGATGTTGATGTGATTGTGAATCTTTAGATTGAATTTGTGAGGCTTGAAGATAGTATTGATAGCATTGTTTTGTTAGAGTATCAAGATTGAAATGAGGACCAAGCAAGGAAACAAGAAGAAATCGATGAAGATTATGACAAGACTCATGAGAATGACCTATAGTAGCATGCCACCAACACAACTTATTAGTATTATACAATTTTGTAAGAGGGTTTTAATGATCAAAGATCATAGGTTTAGAGGGCAGCAATTTCTTCTTGAGTTATTCTAGACTCAAGGGAGAGTGGGTTAGGTTTAAATTTATTGAATTATATGCATTATGTTGAGGTTGGGGAGGCTTAAATGAATAAGTGTTATGAGAAAATGATAAGATAATTATATAAAATATGTATGGATCATTTAATATATAAGAGTAACATGTTTAGATAGATATAACATTGAAGTACATAGTATGTGATCATATCAAGTCCTAATATGCATGATATAGATCATGGTAATGTATAGAGAGTATAAGTACATGCTTAACAAGTAATCAAGCACACACATAAAAGCACTCAAAATGAAAGCAAAAGGAAATGGTCTAAGGAGACCTCATACAAGGGGCATATTCAAATTCCATACAATCAAAGGGACATGAATTATTAATTTTTCCACAAAGCATATAATGACATATTTAAATGTCTATACAATAAAAAATGACATATACAAATGTAAAAATAGGCAAAAAAAGGCACTAGGACCAAAATCAATGGAGCATATTCAAATGCTCAAATAGATAAGACAATGCATGATAATATAAAACAAGGCACACATTCAAATAAGTGTATAAATGAAAGAATAAAATATATTCAACCAAAATTAACATATAATACTAGTTATTAAACATATGTGTTTATAAAAACATTAAATACATAACATAAAATTAAACTATGAAAGGTATAATTATGGATATATGCATCTATAAGTATATAAGATCAAACATGATAATGAAAAGTGATCATAGAATAATATAACTTGGGTGTATCATGATCAAAGAAGAATATTCCCATAATGTACTTATTACATTAGTAGAGGGAAGGTGTATGTAAAGGGAAATACAACTGATATATAAATCAATCCTAGATTGAAGAAGATAAATCTTACTTACACTTCTAATTTTTGACAAATTAGATATTTTGGGTAATGACCACGATGGATCCACTAAATCTAACCAAGGGATCTCTTATGACAATAAATTAACTAGGGAGTGTTCCAAATTCTACAGTCAAGTAAATATATGAAATAACCCTAACTAGGTCCTATGTTTTTATATTCACTAGACTGATAACAAGTAAAGCCTAATATAGTGCTCACCAAATATTTTGGCATAAAATGGGGTTAGTAAACATAAATTTAAACATTCATAAGAGGATCCTAATTAAGATATTTATAGGTAAAATCCTAATGCATGTGGAGAGTAATATATTCAAAATCCATTACTTATGCACTTCTATCTATTACAGAGAGGAGCAAAGTTAGAGATACTTACCTTGAAGATAAACATGTTGAGACTCAATATTTCCCTTGGATAAAAGTGCTTCACAAGAGGTTTTTGTGGTTTGTAAGGATAATTAAGAAAGGCCAGAGGATCTAAGACTTTTTCACAAGACAAGATTCTTTTTGAAGTAGAAACCCTAATCCAAGACTCCTCAAGTAGAATTAAGGAAGAGTAGATTGTAAAGATGCACAAATAAATAATTAAATATTTTTTCTCTATAATAATGTCAAAATGAATGTTTTTATATAGTTGAATCTAACCCTAATCCTTTATAAAAGTTTATCCCATAGGGTTAACCCAATTGACATTATATCGTTATTGAAAAGAATAAATTAGGTCTTGGTCTAGTTGGTCAGGAGCTAACCTAAACCCTAAATAGGTGTATTAATTAGAGTGTAAGGTCATGGCATTGAAAATGTAATGTAAACTATCAAAATGGATTTTAGGCTAGGGAAGAGCTAATGAAGGTAGAAAATGACTAGAGGAGGGTGAAAGAGAGGAGGCCAAAATTTAGGGGAATGTTTTTAGGTGATATTTGTGTGAATATCAAGTACTAGTAAATGGAAAAAATATTAAAAAGAACCAATGGTCAGCCTATCCCTTTCTCTCTGTACCCCTTAAGGCATGCACTTAGAGAGATTAAGACTCGATGGGTTCTTACAAGATATAAAGTATCATTAATCTATAAAGTTTGAAAATATTATGTGTATACATATTCCCCATTTAAATCTCATCACGTGTCACTCAAGTGCAACAATAGATGGTACTTCAAGGAAAGAACATAGCAAAACACAATGTTTAAGATTTAAAAAATTATAGTATTTGAAAGAAAAAATAACTAAAATTAAATGATTAAAATGAGAAATAATTGAAAAATTAAATGTATGTATACCTTGACTTACCTTCATCATTGTATGGTTCTCTTCTATGTTTATAGTTTCAATCATGGAAGGTGTAGAGACTAATTTAAATAAACCCAAGGATATAAAACTAAAAATCAAAAACAAAAAAACATAGGAGAACCAAGATAACTAATGCTATGTGGGCAAGACTTGTAAATTTGTGAAGTTGAGGTGACTAGTGTTATGTTAGAGAAATTGACCAAGTCAAAATTTAGAGTAAATTAGGTAATAAAAAATCCAAGGTTACTAAAGACTAAAAAACTCAAACAAGTAAAACTTAAGTAAGAAATGAAAACTCACCAATTTAAACCAAGGATACATGTCAAAAATGGTAATCAAACATCATTGTAAAATTAGTAACAAGCCTTACTTAAACAAAGATGGGAAAGAAAAATGGTAAAATAACATTGATGAGTGAGTAGTAATAATCCTTACTCAATCATAATTATAAAAAGGTTCATAAAAGGGAAAACAACATTGGTGAGTCAAGAGTAATAAGCCAATCTAACTCAATAATGGAAAAATTACATGAAATTAGAAATGGAATTAGGAGTTCAAAAAAAGGGTATTACAAAAATGGAAAATGGTAAAAGAAAGTAAGGCACATCTAGAGATTTAAAGTTATGGTGTGAATAAAAATAATCTAAAGCTACTCAAACATGTTGCTTTATGTTAAATATAGATAAAACTAAAACAAAGTAGTGCTAACATGTTTTTAATATGTGAATAAGAGGGAATATAGAAGAATGGAAATAGATTTAGAATCCCACTTTCTTATCAAGGGGAAAATGAAATGGGTGGAGGGGATAATGAGGGTTAAACCAAGGTAGAGGAACTCTTTATTGAAGTCAAGACACTAAAATTAGGTTTGTCTAAATAAGAGGACTTTTAACCTTAAAGACTCTAAAAAACATTTCCTATCCACACAATTCTTAGGTCAATAAATGAAGTATGTAGATCATCCCATGAATGCTATATGTGTAAAAAAATTAAAATGAACCTACCTTCTCATAATGTGTTCCTCATTCCTCATGACCCATTATAGAGCTATTAGTCTACTATGAAGATTAGGTACTTGCATGAGAAATTAGGTAGCACCATAGAGTTTGTCAAATTATCCTATTCTAATTTACTAGCCTACCATACCCTAATGGACCTCGACTCTATCATGAGGCCAACTGTGGAGTTTGAGCTTTGAATGGAGATATGATATATGCTTGTAATCACATTTTTTGGTGTGATTTTAACTTTTTAACTTTTTATGTTTCTTATTGTATATCATTCACTTTTATTTCAAATCATTTGGATTCTAACTCTATTGATGGATTTTTCTATTCCTCTACCATATAGATTCAAAGAACCAAACATAGGTGTTAAATATGACTATCATATGAAGAATTTGGACCTAGTTTCTAAGAAAGAGAACTTAGATAACATGGTATCTAAGATTCTTGTTAATGTAGGTGAAATAAAAGTGTTATCTTGACTTTGACCCTATTTTATGTAATGTGGGGTGAAAATAAATGAAATCAAGAGGAATGAAACATGAAATAATTTTAATTAATTCAAATCATAAATAATGTGACAAAGGATGAAAAAGGGATACAATGATAGTGAAGTGTGATTCATTATCATAAGAATGATGGAAGTGTAGTAAAACATGATAACATAGGTTGTTGTGCAAATTTTATCTATAAAATAATAAAAAGCCAAAGCTAAGAACAAGGATCATAAAATTGAAACCATTGCAAGCATTCTAGACAAGGAACATATAATTAAGTAAATATCATGATTTTATTAGGAAGGCCAGGTCTTATCCATGGTCTTACAATACAAATCATAAAGTCAAAACCCAAAAGGTTATACAAAGCATGTGAAAAGTAAATGGGGAAAAGATAGTATTTATGAAGAAGGTTAGGTCCTATCCATGGTCTTACACTTCAACTCACAAAAGGAAAACCCAAGGGGTGAAAAAATTATTGGAAAGTAAGGAAATAATGATAACAAAAATAAAATCATGAGGAAGACCAAGTCTTATCCATGGTTTTACAATGCAACTCATGAGAAAGGTGAAACCAAAGGATAAAAAAGAGGGACTAAGGTTTGTGGAAAGAGATAACTACTATAGAGGGTGATAACCATGTAAGTATCCTAAAAAAAGTCTTAGAATGATAACATATATAAATCATGATAAGAGGGGAAGGATCTAGGTTAACATCTATATCAAGGATGAGCATGTGAGAGACAAGCCTATGTGTCTCAAAAGTTTTTTTAAAGTTGAATTAGTTTGGTATCATGCAATGTAAAATAAGAGTGGGCATCATAAGATGCCCTAATGGGTAACTGGATGTAGGTATGGACATCACAATATACCCTAAAGAATGAAGTACCATGGGTGGGCAACACAAAATACTCCAAAGGATAAATTAATATGTGGATGGGCATAATAAGATGCCTTAAAGGTTGAAAAGAGGAAGAAATGATAAGAATAAAATAGCACCTCATATAGTGTCTAAATGGATTCAGTTTATCCAAGAAGATTATAATAGGGGGTTTTATTATGCTTGATGAAATAAATAGAATTTAATAAATAAGAAGGAGAATTAGGGATAGAGTCAGCTAGATAAAAAAATTCAAACAAATAGAGAATAGAGTCAACTAGACAAAGAATAGGGTCAGACAACAAAGAATAGGGTTAACTAACGGGTAAAAAATAGACTAGGTCAATAAGGTACTACTAAGATATAGGCTAAAAATAAAACATAGTCATATAGGTCGACTATATACTACTAGACAAAGGATAAAATGGAGAGATAAGAAGACAAAGCTATGTAGGTTGATTGTGTACCACTGGTAAGAAGGTGGAGCATTTTGTAAGAGAATGTATCAACCAAGATGAAATTGTTCTAAAATAGGGGAAAAAGTTTACAAGATAATTGGAAGCAAGAATGAAAGCAAACACAAATAATTAGATTAATATGTTTGATCCAATTGGGACACATAACACCAAAACTTGCACCAATGTTAGCTAATTCAAATTATTACAATACAACATGCAATGATCAAATAGAAATCAATCAAATGAAAATTAAATTCTAACTAACTGGTCACCTTAAGTGTTATTAGAAATCTTTTAATTTAATGTGATAGGAGAGTTCACTGAAATAGGGAACTAAAAAGTAGTTTCAAGTTAGTTTTAGGATGTTTAGGATGAAAGGGATTTGCATTGGCATGGTATTGGATTTTTATTGGGGCCTACCCCCTCACTTCATAATCCCACAAAAACAAGGGTGTTAGGTGCTTTTCCAATATATACCATTAACCATGTATTTATACTTAGCTAGAAAACCAGGTTGGCTTCCTCCTTGGTGATGAAATACAAGTAGGTAGGCCTTAGGAAGATAAATGTTTAAAATGTGTTTTCAATGTTAAGTGATTTTTTAGTGTATGCAAAAGAGTAAAATAGTGTAACTAAAATGGTAATTAAAAAAACCACCTATTTAGACTATGTGAGTTACTCTAAGCATGCAAACATATGAAAAGGAAAATTAAATTAATTACTAGTAAATAGATGGTAATTTCTTGATTAATAATATTATAGAGTTAGATCAAGTGACATTGTATACAAATGGTTCAAAATAGAGTCAACTGGGTCACTAATATTATGTAGAAGTAAGGTATTTAAGAATGGAGTCAAACATGTGGACTACATCTCAAAGATATAATATAGACTAGAGAACTAAATCAAACAGGTCAACCTAGTTAGTTATAGGTTTGTGGTTTTAAAGACTGATAAGTTGTGAAAAATAGTAGTGAATGAAATACTAAAATGATAGAGAGAAAATAAAGGAACCTTGGTGGGATTAAAGATGATTTATATTGTAATTTTTATGTTTTAATACTTTAGTTATTGATTTAAAATTCTATAAATTAGGTCAACTAGTTAAACCAAGTTCTACAAAACCCTACATGTTGAGTAAGAATAATGAACATGGTTGACTTGTTCGATAGTGTTTATTTACCTATATGCTATCAGCAAGAATAATCAAATAGAGTCAACTTGTTTGATAGTGTATGCTAATATGGAACTAAGGAAGGGTACTATGTCAAATTATTTGATTCAGTAACCTGTAGTTGATGAAGACATGCACATACATAATAGAGTCATTTTGAAGTTATTACATGTTAAACATATGCACAAAAGGTTAGAACTATATCAACTAGTTTGATACAGTACTATAAATATGAAAAAATATAATAAAATTATAAAAATGATGGTGTGAAATAAAACTTGTAATGGTTAGATTCACTTTGGGATCACCAAAATGTATGCAAAGGAAAATTTAACTAAGCTATAAATAATTCCTAGCTTGGATAAGATAAACCCTACTTACACTTTTTATTATAGACATATTATATATTTGAGATCATGACCAATATGGATCCATAGACCTAGCCAAGGGATCTCTTACCATAATAAATTCACTATGGAGGGTTCCAAAGCTTCTAACCAAGTAAAACTATGTAATAACCCTAACTAGGTCCTATGTTTTCATATTAAATAAACTAATAATAAAAGTAAAGCCTAATCTAGTGCTCACCAAATATTGTGACACAAAATGGGTTAGTAAACATAAAATTAAACATTCATAAGAGAATCCTAATTAAGCTATGTAAAGGTAAAACCCTAATGTATAGAGAGAGAAATATATTCAAAAGACATTACTTATGCTACTTCTATCTACTAAAGAGAGGAGAAAATTTTGAGATACTTACCTTAAAAATGAACCCATTGAGACAAAATCTCTCCCTTGGATAAGGGTGATTCACAAGAGGTTGTTGTGGTTTGTAAGGATTACTAATAAATGCCAAAGTATCTAAGGCTTTTCCACAAGACAATATTCTTCTCCAAGTAGAAAACCTAAGCTAAGACTCCTCAAGTAGAATGGTAGAAGAGAAGATTGTAAAGAAGAAAGAATTAATAATTAAATCTTATTTTCTCTCTAATAATGGTAAAATTAATGTGTTTATATAGTTTAATATAACCCTAGTCATTTCTAAAAGTTTAACCTATAGGAGCGACCCAATCGACATTATATCATTATTGACATAAATAAATTATGTTTTGGTTTAGGTCAGCCAATGGCTAACCTAGACACTAAATAATTTTTATCAATTATATTATAAGTTCAATGGGGTTAACAGTGTAATTTAAACCCTCAAAAAGGATTTAGGCTAGGGAAGGGCTAATGAAGGCATAAAATGATTAGAGGAGGCTATAAGAGAAAAGGCCAAAGATTAGGGGAATAATTAGAGGAAGGTTGTGTAGATAAAAAGTGGTAGTAAAGGACAAAAATATTTTAAGGCACAAATGATCTTCTCAACCCTTTCTTAATTTACCCATTAAGGCATGCACTCAAAGAGATTAAGACTCAACATGTTTTTATAAGATATAAAGCATAAATAATTGATAATGTTTTAAAATATTGTGTATACAGAAGGCCCAAAATTTTTAGTGCACATATCATGTTTTGTATATATGTAAAGGAATTATATGATGTCTACTAACATGGAGAAAATAACACATGTATAATAAATAGTTCAACTAGGAACATGATTAAAAAATTGGTATTTTTGAATTTTTTAAACATTTTTATATATTTGGAATATTTGATTTTATTTTTAAATTTTTAAGGAGGAAAATTCTATCCAATTTTCCCAAGTTATGCTCGTCAAAAATCTATCTAAACTCTAAATATGGTATATCAAATTAGTAGTATTGATAAGGAACATGTATAGTTGTAATATCTGGTACTAGAGGCTTTGTGATGTCTACATATAAATCATAGGATTATGGTCTTGAAGAGGTAATAAAATTGGTATAGGTTCATAGAACCCATCATTTGATGGTATGTATTTTATTATAAATAGAAATAATAGGGACATTTTTGCTTTCTTTAGATAACTGTATATGTTACATAGAAGTAGATGAGGATTCTATGGAACCCATAGTGTCTTTTGATGTAATAGTCTCTCAATTATGGGCCACCTAGGAAATGGTATTGTATATTACTTACACTTCTTAATAGGATTTACCTTATTAGGTCTGATAATTAGTTGTCTTAGAATAAGTTTCTCTTATTCAAGTGGATGTTCATATGGAATTCCATGAATTTTGACTACTATGTTGGTATGAATGTATTTAATACGCCCTTACACTATGTAAGGTATTTTATAGAGTTGATATATATAAGGTCATCCAAATAACATATCAAAGGCTCTCATTTATGGTATAATTGAGAAAGTAGTGACCACATATGCTGGGCTAACTTATAATAGTAAGTCAATCTCACCAAGAATGTGTTGTGAGGTCTTATTAAATACTCTAACCATTTTGGTTGAAGGGTAAAAATAATCATGTGTATATCCCAAATATACAAGTAGTATCATGGTGAAAACATTATTAATAGCACCATTATTATTCATAACATTATGAATATTTTAGTGATCAAGGTATGCTCGAATAAATAATGAATGAAGATCTAAGTCATCATCCACAATCTCATTATCACCAAAACTAATAGAGTGCCTTTAGACCATATGAGGTATTTTACATTTATAAGTACCAATAATCCCATCTAATGGGTGCCCATAATTTGGTGGAGGAGGATATAAATTATATGTCATTTGTAATTCTAGATTATTCTAAGAATGATCTTGTAATGGATCATTAAACATATTTTTATCTTAATAGTCCCTAGGTTGTGATACTAAATCCTTTGGAGGATCATAAAATGTAACTTTTTTGTTATTGAGAAGGACTTGGACCTTATTCTTCAAGGTGTAACATTGATTAGTAGAATATCCAGGGCCCTAGTGATAGTCACAATAATAATTAACATCATATCCATAATGTAGAGGTCTATACATATCTACCTTAATGGGAGGAGTAAGAGATATAAAATGATAATATATAAGCTTCTAAAGTAGTGAAGATGAAGACTTAAGTAATCATGTGAATTATCTCCTTGGTGCATTACATAAAACAAGTTGATTAGGTTGTTATGCCACTAAATTAATAGTTGTATTTCTTTCCTTTTTAAGTTCTATAGGTTTGGCCTTATAACTTAATTTGATATGAAATTTGGTATTAGATATAGTTGGTGTGTTTGCTACATACATAATTTTGTTCAAACAAATAAATTTAATTTCATGATCTTGAATAGTATAACATAAGTCATCAAAACATTTGAAGTTTTTTAAAACAATGGACTCATGTAATGGGAAAAGCAAACTTTTCTTGAAGATGTCTTAAATCTCTTATCTACCATTTGATTTATCATTTTTTCCAACATTGTCTTGTACCTCAAGACATATTCATTGATAAGTTCATTGGTTCCTTGTTTGATCTTTGAAATTTAGGCATATGATACATTTTAAGTAATGTTGATAAAGAAGTGCACCAAAAAATGACCTGAAAGAGGTTTGAATGCTTTTATTGATTGGATTTGTAAATAATAGAACCATGTTAGAACATAGTCCTTAAGGCTCCTTGGAAATAATTTAGTCAAAAGATCATTATTGGAGGCATAATCAAGGTGTGCCGTGTATAAAGATTGAATATTTTGTTTAGGATCACCCTTTCCATCATAATATGTGAACTTAGGTGCAACAAAACTAGTTGTAAAAGGGTGAAAAGATATCTCAAGTCCAAGAGAGACATGTGACACCTCTTGTGAATCAATAACATAATGTGAATTCATATATTTTTTTTGAATATTAGTAACCTTATATTTAAAAAGTTTGATATTTTTGACAAGATACTACACATTTTGATTTCTAAGATTAGAATTTTGAGAAACCACCATAGGAGGTGTGTCCATGGTTTGAGTTGGTATAGGCATTAAAACTAGTAATTTCATTTCTAAAGTTCCAATGTTTCCCATGGAGGATGTATCAATAGTAGGATTTGGTTTGGGGAACAATGGTATAAACACCTAATCTATTCCACCATTAGATGTAGTAAGAGATGATGTGCTCAAAGAGAGGTTTATTGTTATCAAATTAGTTATAGTACCACTTAAGGATTCACTATCACTAGGAGAGGATGCCTTACCCTAGGCATGTTTATTGATTTCATCTCTTGTGACATATAAAAATGCATCCATTAAGTCCTTGTTGTTATTGAGATGAGTGAATAATGCTTTTTTATCTTTTATTTGAAAATTACTTTTTGAATAACATTTTCCATTACTTATAAATGAAAAATTTAGAATTTGAAAAAGTTATTTATAGCAATCACAAATCAAAAGGTAGAAAAAACTAGGTCATTATAGGGTTTGGAGATCAAAGGTTGTGTTCATAAAATGTTTAACCCTAAATTTTTATAATGTGGGATATATATGGTTACAAATATTAGATTGTATTTTACACAAGAGCGGTGAACTAATCTAATAAGTAGGCTAATTAATAGAAAACGTAGACAAACTATATTCTTAATTTGTACAAATGAAATTACTAAAAATAGTAAAGTATAACTATATATATATATATATATATATATATTACAATAAATTGGAAACAAATACTTAGTTGTTATATTATGCACATGTAGGTATGGGCATAAAAATGATGGAATTAGACTAGAAGATGATCCTAAAACCATCATCATATTTTTGAAATGTCATTTTTATGCTCTTAGATGCTTGTGTTCGATCTTGAAAATTATGTCAACATAGGTGTCTAACCCTACCATAGGTTTCCTACATAGATTATTTACTAGATCTAGATACAACCAATTGGAGCCTTATGGGTTTTTTATCATTTTTTCTAATGTCTTCATATTGTGTCCATAGGTTGTCACTCTTTATCAAATGATCAAACCCAAGATCTTCACACTTGGAATGAATGTGACAAAAATGGGTTAGTGAGTTCATGGTGTTGAGCTAATCCTAAACACCCCTATATTAATGGGCATTGCCTACATAGGGAATAATTTAAAATGGGCTTTAGACTAATGTATTTCTCCCCTACATGTTGGCCTATGTGTGCACAAGGGTGTAATTTGTGCTATGTACATAAATGTAGTGGCTTAGCTTATAACTTGGTAAATATGGCTCATGGGCTACTCTTTAAATGCTTTAGACTTATATAAATATTGATATTTATACTTATATGTAAATAGGGATAGATAGAGTATGTTTTCTCACATGAATTCTTGATTTAGTGTTTCTTGGTATATTTACTTGTGAGTTGTAAGTGATATCCAAGTGAGGAATAAATGATAGTTGATATTTTATATATACCAATCACTTTAGGAAATACCTTTTTTTTTTTTTGAATTAAATGAAGTTTGAGCATTAGACACTTTTTAGTAAAATGGAAACTTGTGTCGATGCATGTGTCTACTTTGGACACAAATGTCTGAAGAGCTAGAAAATAGGTATAAGTCCAAAACTAGTAGTTGAGGATAATAATTATATTTAGAGATTTCTTCATAATATAGAAGGTGTGGTCATCAAAATAATGATGGTTAAACTAAGAAATAATAAATTAGCCAAAAAAAAATATTAAACATGATCCTTTCAGTAGTGATAATGTTTAAAATTCAAAAGTATAACCATGATAGGTGTTTTCGAAGTATACAAGGTTGAGTTACTATATAAATCAGATTTTAGTATCTACAGTGAGATAGTGGATGATGAGTTTGGTTTACATCCTTTATGTATCCAATCATATATTATTAACAACCCATTCATAATATGTTAGTTTAGAATTGATCAAGTGAGAATGAATGCTCAATTACATTACTTCAATTGGGTAAAACACAACATGACATACAAACAACATCTAAAAGTGTCAAGATATTCAATAGAAAAAACAAACCACTTTTGACACATTGTGTTGCCTCTTCATGTTGTCCTTGATATATTATATACTCCTTTTCTATTTATAACACAAAATTGTGTCTTTGACATGATATTAGGATGCCCTTGTTAGGAAAATTAGCCTTACATGGTTTGTTAGCATAAGATTTGCTAATAATTTATTTGTGGTATATTATAGTTTGTTGATTTGATAATATAACTCATGTAGCCTATGAGATATTATAGGTGGTTAGGAGGTTATATGGTTAAGATAATTGAGTGATCAAATATTGAGTAAGCCTCCTTTATTATAGGAAATACTTTCCTATATAAATGTAATGTTTCATATGTAATATGTGATAGTTCTAGAGAATAATATAGTATGTTTGATATTTTTCTCACTATGTATTCAATTCTATTATTCATTGTATGGTTTAAATATTTGTATAAGCATTTTAAAAAGATATTAGTGATATCAAATTAGTGTTTCATTTTGTGTGATGGAAGAATAAAAATGCTAATGAGGTAACACCATTTCTTATATTGCTGCAATATATTTATGAGCCTAAACCATTATGAGAGTTTTTATTGATTTTATGATTTGTCATTGAGGATAGAGATTTAGTTTTCCTATTGGATCTATGGCCTCTCATGCTAAATTGCTTCATTTGATGAAGATTTTTAACATTTTCAAACACCATGTGAATTGAATCCTACCAATATCTTATCTTCAGGAGGCATTTGCATGTTTAAATATGTTTTCATTCTATGCCTTATGTGGTTGTTAAATACTTTCCATCATCCACATGAAGATATCGCAAAGTTACTATAAAGAGTATTTGATATTAAAAAAAAATATAGAAAATAGTTTGGAACAATCTCACAAAAATAATTATATTTTTTTCATTTCTTTACATAATTTGATAATTCAAATTGCTTTGGAAAGGTGACTTATATGAGAAGATAACTAGAAATATTTTAAAAAGATTGTATGAAATTGGAAATCTGTTTGATGTACAAAATTGGCCTTCAAAGTTATTTTGGAACTCATAAAAATCATTCATCATTAGGTTTTTGAATTGGCACACCATTCCCTTCTACCAGATTTCTTAACCCAATGTCTTTCAGAATCTAAGATTGATAGTCTGCGATTTTTATTTGATGTCATCAAAATAGTAAAAATCTTCCTGAGGAAAAAAATAGTATTTTTATATAACTTTAGTAATATTTTTTATAGATTCTTATTTATTCTTAAATTATGTTATACTCAAGTATTTCACTATTAGTTTATTTTTGTGTAATTTTTTTAAATGTCTTTGATCATTCAAACATTTTTTATATTGTCTTATTTAATTATTAGAAGGTTTAGATACTAATGGTATTTTTTAAAGTGTTATAGGTATTTATCATTAAGTTCATTATTTTAATATTTTATTGGGTCAAGTTTCATGAAAAGTGACAAAATCATTTGTAATTGTATGCATTATCAATTAAAATTGACGTCCAAATTAAAATAAGTATGTAAAAATTAAGAAGGGGTATTTTATTATCAAATGACATGTAAATGAATCTCAATGAAAAAATTTATTGAGTAATCAAAATATATAAAGGAGGTTGGAGGCATTGGAGGAAGGAGGCTTTTTATGCCTCCATTAGCCACTAATTATGGGGTGATTCGAATATATTAGCACTTTTATTTTTTAGTTTTATATACTTGTTGTATGTGTGGAAAATAAGTGATTAATTTCTTATTTTCACTTGACGTAATGAAAATTAGGAGATAGAATCCATAATAACTAGAGCAAGAAGTGTTCTTGTTATCTCAATTGTTTTGATAGAAGTGTTTTTATGATTTGGTTGATGGATCCTAATTTTTAAAACATGTATTCACATGAGTACGTTGATGGGCCCCTATTCATGGTATATGTAGTTCTCACTATCAATATGAGTATAAATACCATGTGTAAGCTTTAAAGCATCATGATGCTTAGTTATAGAATGCTATTGTCTTCCCATATAAGTACTAAGGGGAAGTGTTAGGAAAATTAGCCTTACATGGTTTGTTAGCATAATATTTGCAAAAAATGTATTTGTGGTATATTATAGTTTAGTGAGTTGATAATATAACTCATATAGCCTATGATATATTATAGGTAGTTAGCAGTTTATATGGTTGAGAGATTTGAATTAGAGATTGAGTAAGACTCCTTGATTATAAGAGATGTTTTCCTATATAATTGTAATGTCTCATATGTAATATGTGATAGTGTGATAGAGCAATATAGTGTGTTTAATATTTTTCTCTTTGTGTATTCAATTCCATTATTCATTTTATGGTTTAAATATTTGTATAAGTGATTTCAAAATCAATTAGTGATTGGATATAAAAGCTTTATTTTGTCCTTCATAGGGTACATATATGTCTAAATTAATTTCATTTCAATCAAGTTGTTACAATTTTAGGAATCTAATATGATTACCATCTACAATCTATAGTACCTCCTCCTCCCCATCTACCATGATAATTCATTGATACATATATGTAGGAATCAATCACATTTACAATTATTTCAATATGTAAGATATTTCTATTCAACAATTCAAAAAAATATGTAAAGGTCTCAATATTAACTAGTGCAAAAACATGATCATCAAAAAGGTGTTAATTTCATAATAAGCACCATCACATGTAACATCCCATAGATTGGTGATATATATATCAACATGTTCATAAAAAATTAAACACGTGGTATAATATTTAACTAGTCTTCATCAAATATCACATCATTCTCCATCTCCTAGATCTACTCCTACACATAATTACACGAGTGGTTATTTTGATAGTTTAATTAAAACACATGATGTATTTTCTAATTTTGAGTCATGCACTTCTAACACATTTCATTCTTGAGATTTTATCCTTATGATTATTATTAGATATTTTTATGAATCTCATCTTGATGGGATCATTAATTAGCTTGTTGAATTTTTAAATATTCTAAAATTTTCAAAAAAACACTAAAATAATTCATAAAAGCAAAAAAATAATTTTTATAGATTCTTGAATTTCTCATCATGTTATTCTTATACTTATTACAAATGTGATTAATTTAATAAATTCTTATAATCCCTTGGATCTTATTGAATTTTTTGACACTTGTCTCTTTCTTTCCATTTTTTAGATTTAAACAGTCTGACAGAGTGATCCATATTGTCATATTTTTCCATTCACCTTTCTATTTCCATAGTCTGGACTAATAAAATTACATTTTCTAAAAAATACAATATCGAATAGCAAGGGAAAAAACCAATTTCCATTATTGTTCTAAGTTGGTCAATCCTCTCCTATACCTTTTTTCACAATCAACTCAAAAATTGAGAATATAAATTCTTAATGTTTCCAATTTTTTATATTTCACTCAGTATACACAATAATACTTATACATGCAAAATATTTATTTTCTTGTGTTATATTTCTCATACATTCATCTTACATACTTTGACAATTGTACATTTGATGAGACAAGGATGTACAATATTTCCACTATGTATCTATTTTGTTTCCACATGTTTTTTAATTGAATTCAAAAATAAAGTGGGTGAATCTCATTCATACATGGTCATGACATCATATTCAGTGCATATTTATTTTTGCTTCCTTGAAAAAAATGTAACTTCATATTAATTATAATTGAAATTGCATGTCATAGTTCCATTAGTAATCCAGAGGAAAAGAGAATAATAAAATTAATATAAGAACACACATCCCTAAGGGGAGAAGAAAACACATGAAAAGATAAGGACAAGTACATAGAGTTTCTAAGTTGATCCAAAGTTCAAGAAAAAAGGCAAATAATTAGATATACCAAGAAATTAGGTCATATAATAAAAAAAGAGGATCTAGATACCCACATAGTGAGCCAAAAAACCCATAGAGATTAGCTGAGTGCCAATGTAGAAGATCCCATCTATAGGGAGAAGTCCAGTATAATAATAATATCAAGGAGAGGAGACCAAATAGGAAGGAAAAAGACCAAACTAGTAACACACCCTAGAAGGAGATAAAAAGAAAGGAAAAACAATAAGAAAATGAAAATATATAATAAGATGAAAATACCCAATGTGGTTTACATCCTCTAGAACCAATAAGGAAAGTGTTTGTATACAAACATTTTTTATAAAATCATTAATGACCCATTGATTAGGTACCATGTGCATTCCAACTTTAGAGAGAGTATGAGCTCTACCTTTTAATTCCTTATAAGTGTGCCTAAAAGAGATGTCATAAAAAGTAAGAGACATCATATATGTAGAAATAAAAATGCATAGTAAGATAAGTTTTTCCATTTCGGAAACCCCCTTCAGTTAGTTAAGAATAATCAATGAGTCCTAGAAAATCAGCAAAGCTACCACACTAGTCTTATTGGCAAGTCTTAGGAAAAAATTTAGTGCCAAAATCTTAGAAAAATTATTAGTACATGTGTCTAGACCAGTCATGAAATGGACCACCCACACCACAAATGGTAGGATCACCTTGACAAGCACCATCAAAGTATCCCCAAGCAATAGAGTAATCAATAAGAGGATGGATAAGACATTGTTGTTTATGAATTTTTGGCATGTTTTTGAATTGCCCAAAAATGAGCCAAATCTAGGAGAGATATTAAAATGTATAAATGTTTATGACTTGAAATATAGAGGCATTCCTCATGATCTAGATACCCCAATAAACTATAAATGGTAATTTATTGTAGTGATTTAGTTCAGATCTATTATACCAATTCTTGAGACATTCATCAACTATGAGACCCTACAAACAATATTTTACCCTAATGGAAGTTTTTAACTCAACCAAAATCATGATATCATATGGACATGTGACTAGAATATGGTTTATGGTATCCAAAGAATGAAACCTTAAGTTGCATCTCCCTAGCCCATGCTAATTCCTTCTTTGAATAACTTCCTAGGTGAGAGCCTTATTTCTTAATGCAAGCCACATAAAGATTTTGGTTTTATGAGGTGAATTTATCTACTATATTTTCTTCCACAACCACTTTAATTTCATCAAGGATAACATTTAAAAAATTATATTGGTAACTAAGGCATACCAAGTATTCCCCCAGTTTGGTATTTAAGGACCAAGCCAACCCATCATCCTCATTAGAAAGTCTGATATGACTCCATTTTAATCAATGAACATATGCATCCCATCTTGACCTAGCCTCCCCTTTAATGCACAACATGTGAGCACTTTTACATATTTGCCTCTAATGATTGATGAGATATGAATCTACCACTTGATTTAAGAAATTGATACCCATCCCTTCCAAAATTACCATCATATCTATGGGAAGTTGGTAATCAGATCCACAACCAATCCATGCATCAATCCCCACTTTGAATTTTGTGTTAGAACCCACCTTCCATTTAATCTATTTACCAATGATAGGGAAGGCTTGTATATAATATTTCCAAGTAATGGAGTCATGGTCAATAGTTTTGTTGGGGATACGAATTGACTCTTTCAAAGATAGTGGTTTAATGTACTTTTGTATAATGCTTTGATTCTAAAGACCATCTTTTGTGAAAAACCTCCAAAGACTTTTAGATACAAGTTCCACAAAAAATAAATGAATATATTTTATGCCCTAAACACCTATGTGATTTGAAGTAGAAATGGTCCACCATTTGATAAGGGTAACACCATCCTTCACTTTTATTCCTGTCCATAGAAATCTAAAACTTTTTTATGGATCTTTTCCACAACTCCTTTTGGAATATGGGCTAAAGACATACAATAGATCAGAATGGCCTCTATAACATATTTGATTAGTGTAAGTATACCTCCAATAGAGATCCAACAATTACACCAATAATATATATGCTTATCCACCTTATTGATAAGCTAGTTCCAGTCAAATTTCTTATAGTCATTAAGTTTTAATAGAAACCTTAGATACACAAGGATAGAACAAAGATCCATAAATTTATAATCATGCCCATGGCCACACTAAAAAGATATAGTGAATCTTTAAGTAGAGTGATGTCCTTTTGGGAACCATTACAAAAAAGTATCACATCATCCACAAATAATAGGTGTGTGAGATAGATGTCCCTAATAACATTAATCCACCTAAGGGATCTTATTATTTTAAACTCAATAAGGATTCAACTCAACCCTTAAATAATAAAAATAGATAGTAGAGGGGAGAGTGGACAACCCTATCTAAGCCCACACAGAGGTCTTACTGTCACTCCAAAGTGCACCCTACAAAGAACCTATACTTGTTCTCACTTCTATTGATGCAATGGAAACTTTCAAAGGTATGGGTTATATTATGATGGATAAATCTCTAGATTAAGGTCTAGTTAAATTTATCACATTCACCCACTTCACTCTAAACTCTCTCAAATAGTGCTTTCTTGACTAGGAAAAGGGGTAAAATAATAATGCTTAAAACTAAAAATGGAAAGGAAAATTGAAAATTGGGGTGATGCACCAATGTTAAGTTAAATTTTTTATATACTTGACACACTTTGGAAGATAAATAAATATCACACATTCACTTCATCTTCATACAATGACTCTTGCATAAGTATTTCACACAAAGGTCTTGAAAAACACCTACACTAGCTTAGGAGTGTGATCAAGGAATCCAAGAAGGGTGGTTAGATCACATGATAGTTTTCACAATGGAAGTCAAAATGAAAAGAAAAACACTAACATACATAACAATATCTTGCCTAGATAAAATGGGGGATCTTAGTGAATAATTTTTTTTGACAAAGAACAACTAAAATACAAGAAAAACAACCTTTTTAACCTTCCTCAAATGATTTAAGAGATCTCTTCATTGTATTGCTTAGCTTGTGCTCAAGAGATATTTATAAAATGGAGTTGTGTGGCTCCTTATCCCCCTAACACTATGGTTTGGATCATGCTTTCTTGATGTAGATTCATGGCTTGATGGTTTGGATTATGTTTCACAATTTTGGCATTATAACTCTATAGATTTCAATATTTTCATAAAATATGCATTATAACATTACTATGTCCAAGCTCTCCAAATGAAGAGGTAAATGCTTGTATGTGTAGTTTTAGAGACTAAACCCAACCCAAGGTTAGTTAGAGTGTAGTTGGGGCTTATAATGTGTTAAAACTATACTTTTGTGAGTTAATTAACCCCAATAGAGTTAAAAGGTGTCAAATTATCATGATTAGCAATAAATAGGCATGGGTGGGATATTTTGGGATTTTGGACACCTCACAAAATGTAATTATGAATTCCTAGGATATTATTTGATTTTTAAATTTAATTTTTGATAATTCATTTAATTACTCATGGTTAATTAAATTTAGGCATTTGATTTGATTTTGCATGTTAATTAATTAGGTTTAGGATTTTTGACATTTTGAAGATTTTTAGAATTAATTGATGTGTGCATTTTATCCCATTTAATTATTTTAAAATAAAAAATATATTTTATGAAGACAAATTTGAGACATTTATAAATTCTTAGGCTAGATGTGCAAAGGTTAGTAAGAATTGATCCAAAATTTGGTATGAATCCATTGGTGGCTAGCTTTAGATGTCTATAGTTTACCCCTATTTGGGAAGGCATTGCAAGCTATAAGTATAATAACATCTTCTCAAATAATAAAAAGGTTTTATGTGCTTATAAATTCAATGGAAATGAATGAACTTTAGGGTGCCCCCTCAAGCGAGTGGTTGGAAAAGGGTTAGTAAATGATCCCTTAAAAGGAGGAAATGAGTTGACCAAATAGATGAAAATGATGGGGCAAATGAACTAATTTGCCCAAAGGTGGTTATAATTAGTGGTATATGGAGCTACCTAGGTAGGACAAACAAACAAGATGATTTTACCATAATAGGTTATAATCATTGGCATAGGTAGGATAAAAACATGCCCCAGTTGGGTAGAAGAAGGTGAATGATTTTCCCAAAGGTAGTTATAATCATTAACCTTAAAATTGATGAAAATGCAATGATTTTCTTGAAGGTGGCTATAATAATTGAAAATGTATGTGGGATGGTGTAAAATGGGTTTCCCAAAGGTGATTATAAGCATTGTACCTTGATAGTGTAAAATATGATGATGGAAAAGGTGACGTGGAATTGGATACAAAAGATAAAGATGAATTAGGCAACCTATGATAAAAACCATGATAACAATATTGACATATGAATATGGATTTATTCAATAATAGTGCACAAGGAATCACCTAATGAGCACGTGTAGACTGAATCAAGGTAATAGTAATTAAAGAAAATAAAGAGGAACACAAATAAATAAAACACAAAAAATAAACCCAACAAAGACAAAATAAATAAATAAATAAACAACAATTAGTCATAACGTTAGCATAAAAAACTTGACATAGAAAAGATAAAGAATGTTACCCCTAGAAAATAGGTGATAACTTGACAAAAAACATAATGGGGGAATAGAATAAAAGGAAGGAGGTGGCTGAGCTATCTCCAAATGCACTAGGCAAGTGGATGCTTCATACATAGTTTCATGGACATGATATCCAGTAAAAAATTCAAGCCAAATGTAGTTCTCCTAGGATATGGGATAGAATAAAATGATGAAAGAAAACAAACAAGATGGATGTGGTAGAAGAATATGGGAATGAGATCATAAAATGACAAGATCATGGGAAAAGGTTGACAAGGATAGGGAAACTAAATAACAAGTAGTTTCTTCTGACTTAGTAAGGGTTCTCAAAATCCTTAAGGCAAAGAAGTGGTTAATGTTTTTGGTTTTTGTAGATCAATTTTACACATGTTTTTGGAATTTAGGAGCATCTCAACTTGATTTAGAATGATGAGACACTAAATAGTCTAAGCTCAAAATGGTGAGAGCATTCAAACTAATATTTCTTGTAAAACAATGAGAGTGTATGAAAAAGGGGGATTGATTTGACCTCAACAAGAATTGAACATACCCATATAGTCTTAAAATGGCCTCAAGTGATAGTAGTTCCACCTTATAGTAGAGAAATTTGACTAGCGTACCAGCCAATTCAAACAAAATAGGCATAGTTGACATGATGGCATAGTACGACATAGGAATGGCAAGTTGGTATGTCAAGGCACAATAAACAAATGTTTCCCCTAGTTTGCCCATATGTAGTTATAACTAGGAAATAATGGCATAGATCAATGATACTAATTTTCCCATAGGTAGTTATAATTATTAGCAAGACCGAAGAGATATTGATTTGCCCAAAGGTGGTTATAATTAGGCCCACATAAACAAAGCATGATATATAACAAAATAAGAAAATGAAGGATGTAACTACCAAAATTCTATCATATTACTTCAAAATACAACCACTATTTTAAATAATTGAAAAAAATACTAAAAATTATCTAAATATTCATGATAAATGTGGATCTAATGGATGAACAAAGGTTAAATAGGCTAGGTAGAGTGGCTAAAAATAGGTTTTGGTCTAATAAGAATGGCTTATTAAAATGGCATGGTATAATGGTTTTGTTTAGGATGATCATAAGATGACATGAAGGTTGGATAAAATGGTAAGAGGGTTTTCCCCAAATGAAGAGTGAAATGTCATGGTAATGAAACAACAATAAGGGAATGGAAAAATGAAAATGGTAAGGTATATGTTAAATAGAAATGGTATGATACATGTTTTTGGCCTGGGTGTGGTAAATGATTATATTGTTCTTACTAATGTGGAGATGCACATCTTGATTATAAAATGATAAAATTAGAATAATCAATCATGTAAACTACTAGCCCATACCTCATTTAAATAGTTACTTTGTCAAGAACTAGATGTAGATTTGGATGTGAAGAATATTATTGTGATCCTCATTGGTCATTAATTTTGTTTCCTTTAAACATCAAGACAAGGTACCTTTGTAGCCTCTACAAAGGAAAGTGTAACCAAAGAGAGTAGACATGGATAAATTTTGGATGATAGTTTTCATTGGGAAATGGAATGGTGGATGATAATGGAATGGATAATGATTGGGAAACAAATGAAGATCAAGATTTTTAGACACACACAATGTTGCTGATTTTGGATTTGACATAACTTTAGATGTGGTAGGGTTGAAGACTTCTAAATATTATTTCCATAATACCACTAGATTTTTATGTTATTTGGGCCTATGTATAGCCACCAATTGATTAGGCTATAGAGTGGAAGATATTTTGATTTGATCTTTGATAACATTTTCATCAAATAGTGAAGAAATTTTGTACTCATCTACTGGTGCCTTGAAGAGGTTTTTACCAATGAATTTGTCTTAATTATCCCATAGCACCTCCAAGAAGGTTACACTAAGGAATTTTGAATTTGATTATCTTCTAGTACCTCAAAAAAGTTTTCACTAGAAGATGATGAGTTTGAACTTTTATTGTCCCCTAGTGCCTATGAACAGGTTTCACTAGGAAATTGTTCTTCTTTTTCATGAATTTGGTCTTAGCCTCCTTGTTGTTTTTCAACTCATATGTTTCCATGGATGCAATTCAACATGATGTGATTCTATCAGTCCTAATCAACACTTATGGGAGATGGAATATCAATAATATGGATATGTTAGCTGGTGGTAATGGCATGTGGAATGGTAATGGAATGGGGAGAGGCTATACAATCCTCATAGAAGATACTAGGAGAACTTGTGTCAAATATAAACTAATCATCCTCAAAAATTGTAGAAGGATCACAAATGTATTCAAATTAATATGTGAGGAATGTGTAACCAATATTGTAATAGCCATGAATGTATTCTGATTCTAAATTTGATTTTGATTTAATAGACTCTGAATTCAATGTTGAGACTGAGATTGATTCCACTTCTAATGCTAAATTTGATGTCTATACAAGAATAGAACCTGACTCTAATTTTGATTCTTTATCTAGTGTGGACACTTCTATAATGATGTTTTGTTGAATGTCTAGTTTTGGACAAGTAATGGTCTATAATGGCATAATGGGCTCCATAAAGACTAGTTTGTCAAAGTGAGACTCCTCCATAATGGAAAAAAGGTCAAGATATATCTCTATAGAGACTAGATTTTCAAGAGTAGACTCTTGAAAAATAGGCATATGGTTGAGGTAATGATTTTCCCAAAGGTGTTATAATCATTAAGAAGTGATTCAATAAGGATTGGGTCATTAGAGTGAGACTGCTTGATAATGGGTATAGGATTAGAAGGTGATTCATCACAGGTTGAATTATCACAAATGGTTGGTTCAACAAAAACATATTGGATTCGTTGGTTCTCTTGGCTTTGGTTTACACTCAATTGTAATTCACCAATTTTGAATACAACTTGGTCCTCAAATGATGGGCTTGATTAGAGAGGTACTAATTAGATCAATTAGGGCTAGATAATTGGTTGAGGTTTTCTAAAGTTAGGAATGGATGGAAATAATTAAATAATGATCATCAATTGGATAATGAGTAGGTGTTATGGTTCTTGGTTGCTTGCACAAACCAAAGAATGGAGTCCTTGAATGATTGTTGACACAGAAGATTGCACCCTTAGCAGGAGGCCGAGCTCCTGCCTTCTTCACACAACAATGGAAAATCCTCTCTCACCTGTGGGATGGAAAATTTGGAGAGGAGAGTCTCTAGATAAGGGCTATCTCCCTTTGATGTATTGTGTTTATTCTAGCAAGTGCAAAACACACACACACACACATATATAATAAAGGGGTGGATGAAAAGGGAGAGAGATGCAGGAAAAACAAACCTACTCTAAAAGAGGTGATGCACCAAAATAAGTTAAACTTCACACATTCACTCTTAGAATCAGACAAATACATACATACACTACACACTTGGCAGAAGGACCAGGTTGTAAAAGACTAGCAGGGAGGCTTTCATGAAGACACAAGAAATAGAAAATCACTGAGGCACTATGAAATGCACACTGTAAGTAACTCCTTCTATTCTGGTATTCTCAAATGTTAGCTCTTCTCCTTTCATCTATAGAAATGGCACCTTGTAGATAACAGGTCTGCTGGTGTTGAACCTGTGAGAGCATCAAGAAACAATGACTAGACACAGACAAACACTTAAGACATACTCTGAAATATCTATCCAAATGGAGGTAAAAAATTGTGTTTATTTGATTTAGGTGAAATTTTGCTAGGGCTATGCCTTACAAATGTGGAAGATCCTTACAAATATGACAAGTATCAAATATATATGAGAGAATAAAGAAGCCTATGTGGCATTCCTTCAACAAGTGGCCATTGCATCCCTTCAACAAGTTGCTCAAAACATTAATGAGATGTGGGCTTTATCTACTCGAAGTCTGCATTTTTAATGTCAAAATGTGGTTTGTCCACCCATTAAATGTAAAATGGAGAAAACTGGTTACATTACTTAGCTATTGCATCTTCTCATGATTAATTCGAAGGAACTATTTCACCTACTGGAGTCACTTCTCAAATTGGCACCACTTAGACTTAACTGCTTACTCATTTTGTGAATGTCTTCTTGTCCTTTTCTCAATTTTATCTCTATCTAGCTTGTTCGGCCCCCAGGGGTGAATATCTTGGTAGGTCACTGCCTTTTAGCTCCTGGTTGGTTAGCGCTTTCTTTTTTGTTTTTTAAAAAAAATAATGGCCATTTCATTTTTCAAACTTTGACATCCTTAGGGATGTCATCAGTCCTTAGCTGGCTTCTCGGTGGCTTGCCTTTTCCTTTGTTTTAATGCACCTAACCTTTACATTTGTTTAATGACATGACCTAGCCCGGCCCTTTTTGTGAATGTTTGAAGTGAAGCACCTGTCTTACGTAAGGGCATGAACATGAACTTGAACTAGGCCAAAATAATGAACTAGATGCTGAACCAAAGAACCAAGCCACTGACTAAAGTGTTGAACTGAGTTGAAACAAGGCCATTGGACGTTGAAGAAGATTAAACCAATGCTGATAAACCAACCAATTGAACCAAAATACGAAACCAACGTATGAATCAGATTTATTGAACTTGTGCAACCTGAAGATGATTGGCATTAAACAACAGGGGAAGAAGGTGACCAAAATTTTGCCTGTGGGCAAAAATTGGTCAACAAATGGCAACTCACAAGGGAAGCATGCCTACCATGCTTAGAACCTAGTTGCCTTGCAAATCCATTGGGCACAGAGTCAGATGCACCTATGAAAAGTTAATCAATAGCCCCAAAATATTTGAGAATAAAAAATGAAGCTTTACCCCACACACAAAGGGAAACACACAAGGCTAAAACCACTACCTGTGTAAAATACACTTAGGGAAAGTAGGAAAAGAAACTAAAAATAAACTATTATGTATAGCTAACTAGGTGTTTTTGATTCCCTCCTTGATCAAAGGGAAAACTTCTAACATCCCCTTCCTAGCAAGAAAACTTATGGTGCCAAGCAAGTAGCTGAATGAAAAGGAGATTTGGTGACTTGCTCCTCTTTCCTATCACCTGAGTTGGCTAGAGTTTGAGCAGATCAAAATCAAACATGCCTATGACATATATGTAATCTATTTGTCCTTAGAAGCCTATTGAATGTTGTTTCTTGATATAGGTGCTCCTCACCAAGAAATCAATGGCTGCTAACTCATCGCTATAAGCCCCTTGACCTGCACAATTCCTTTGCAATGTATCATGGTCTGATTTGTTTCCTTCTACCTCACTGAAAACTCTATTAGACTCATCCTCTACTTCCTCTCGGCCTTCTTGAAGAAGGGTGACTATGGTGATGTTTGAAATGGACTCACAAATTGATTGCTCATCCCACAGAACATTGCCTCTTTGTTCAAAGCACTCTTCTTCAAGGCCTTCCTCAAGGAAGACAGACCTCTCCTTTTCCTCCTCCAACTCAGGCTCTTCAACATAGTCAACCTCATCATCAAAATAGCAAGGAAGTTCATCAAACAAAGGAGAAGAGAGCTTACCACGTATTTGTTCCTCTTCAAATTGCTAGAACATCTACATATATGTAAGACCTGCATCTTCTCCATTGCTGATAAGGTCTTCACAAGGAGCGTCAATGATGATTTATTCTTCATTATCACCCATGACAACGTCTTGAAGAATTGTAGATTAGATCTTTTGCTCTTCACTCACCTCCTACAAAACAAGTTCTTCCTTGAGAAGGGGTGAAGTGGCAAAAACATGTGGAAGAGGAGGCAGTCCTTGAGCTAGAATCAAATGATTCTCCTCTCTCCACTTGGTCAGCACTTCATCTATATCAGGTGTGGCCTGATAGATCTCTTGGAGGTGTGTGGATGGGCTGGGTTCAGATAGGCCTAACACACATTGGCTGAGGAATCTCTCTCTAGATTCTAACTCTACAATTCTCCTGGCTAGATCTTCTTGGAAAAGCTTTTCCTGGAGGCTACCAACATCATCATAAGCAGACCCAGCTTTAGCTTCTTCAAGGTTTTGAGAAAAACCTTGCTTTTCTTCTTTTATTCTGCCCCATGATTCAACTATTTTCCCCCAGATCAGGATCTTTGAATTAAAATTTTGCTCCTGTGAATAGGTAACAACTTTGTTTTCTCCAAGGTCTTGGGGCTCCTCCACAAGGTCAATAAATTTCATCACTTTTTCAAGAAGCAGTCTCATCCTAGCTTCTAAATCTTCAATTTGATTGGCTAGGTTGTCTTGGAAGAGTCTTTCTTGGAGATGACCAGCATCATCCTATTGAGTAGGATCGACATTGAGCGAGGTGTGCTGGTTCATGGCATTTCCCCTAGTGGAAAATTCAAAATCTAAGGAATTTAGAAAGTTCATTTCCATGGGAGGTTATTCTGATATCATCTGATGTTGGAAAGCCAAGTGCACTAGATTGGGAGTAGGTACATTTGATAAGCTAGAGTGAGCAAGTGCAATCTGGTAAAAAGTATTTTACACCAAAGAGGGGGTCTGCACTTGCCTAAACAAGCACTCCTCTTTATACATCAACTCATGCTGATATATATACTACTCTTTCAACGTGTTAATCTCCAATTCCAAGGCCACCTCCATTTTCATTATAGTGCAACTAGGAGAGCTACTTGAGGGGATTCTCTGAATATTTTGAGTCTGATCCAAATTATATGAAGGAAAACAAAACCCATGATTTTTTGCAAAAGAAGTATACATACAAGAAATGATTCCTGATGGCACCAGATTGCTTAACTAGTAGATTTAACTCAGAGTTGCCAAATGCTAGAAAATTAAATGATCTACTATAATAGGACTAGCATCAATCCTAAAACTTTACTTCGTTATCAAACTATGTCCCACCGGGCATGCTAGAAACTGTTGACACAGAAGATTGCACCCTTGGCAGGAGGCTGAGCTCCTACCTTCTTCACGCAATAATGGAAACTCCTTTGTCACCTATGGGATGGTGAAGCTGGAGAGGAGAGTCTCTAGATAAGGGCTAGCTCCCTTTGATGCATTGTGTTTATTCTAGCAAGTGCAAAACACACACACACACACATAATAAAGGGGGGATGAAAAGGGAGAGAGATGTAGGAAAAACAAACCTACTCTAAAAGAGGTGATGCACCAAAATAATTTGACCTTCACACATCCACTCTTAGAATTAGAAAAATTCATACATACACTACACACTTGGCAGAAGGACCAAGCTACAAAAGACTGGCAAGGAGGCTTTCATGAAAACACAAGAAATAGAAAATCACTGAGGTGCTGTGAAATGCACACTATAAGTAACTCCTTCTATTCTTATCTTCTCAAATGTCAGCTCTTCTCCTTTTAGCTATAGAAATGGCACCTTGTAGATAACAGGTCTGTTGGTGTTGAACCTGTGAGAGCATCAAGAAACAATGACTAGACACAGACAAACACTCAAGACATACTCTGAAATATCTATCCAAATGGAGGTAAAAAATTGCATTTATTTGATTCAAGTGAAATTTTGCCAGGGCTATGCCTTACAAATGTGGAAGATCCTTAGAAAAATGACAAGTATCAAATATATATGAGAGAACAAAGAAGCCTATGTGGCATTCCTTCAACAAGTGGCCATTGCATCCCTTCAACAAGTTACTCAAAACATTAATGAGACATGGGCTTTGTCTGCTTGAAGTCCACATTTTTAATGTCAAAATGCAGTTTGTCCACCCATTAAATGTAAAATGGAGAAAATTGGTTACATTACTTAGCTATTTCATCTTCTCATGATCAATTCAAAGGAACTATTTCACCTACTAGAGTCACTTCTCAAATTGGCACCACTTGGACTTAACTACTTGCTCATTTTGTGAATCTCTTCTTGTCCTTTTCTAAATTTTGTCTCTATCTGGCTTGTTTGGCCCCTAGGGGTGAATATCTTGGCAAGTTGTTGCCTTTTAGCTCTTGGTTGGTTAGCGCTTTCTTTTTTGCTTTTTTAAAAAATAATGGCCGTTTCATTTGTCAAACTTTGACGTCCTCAGGGACGTCATCAGTCCTTAGCTGGCTTCTCAGTGGCTTGCCTTTTCCTTTATTTCAATGCGCCTAACCATTGCATTTGTTTAATGATGCAACCCGACCTGGCCCTTTTTGTGAATGTTTGAAGTGAAGCACCTATCTTACGTAAGGGCATGAACATGAACTTGAACTAGGCTGAAATAATGAACTAGATGTTGAACCAAAGAACCAGGCCGCTGACTGAAGTGTTGAACTAAGCTGAAACAAGGCCATTGGACCTTGAAGAAGATAAAACCAATGCTGATTAACCAACCAGTTGAACCAAAATACTGAACTAAGCCATGAATTATATTTATTGAACTCATGCAACCTAAAGATGACTGGCATTAAACAATAGGGGAAGAAGGTGACCAAAATTTTTCCTATGGGAAAAATTGGTCAAAAATGATATGGGTAGGATGTTGTGAAGCTTGGTTACTATTGCAATCTAAAGGATGAGGTCTTGGAATGATATGGATAGGGTATCATGGATCTTGGATTCTCACATAATATGAAGGATGAGGTCTTATAAGGATAAGCTAGGGTCATTGGTAGCTTGGTTGCCCTCATAAGACAAAGAACAATGTTCTATAATGATAATGGTATTCCTTGGATGTTTTGGAGCTTGATAGTTAACACACTCCAAAAGAAGGTTAATATTATAAACAAGGGATTAGGTGGTCACATAAGGGTGAGTATAATACCATAACTAGCCTAAAAAGGTGTCACTGAACATGATGCTTGAGAATTTTGGCTTTGCTCACCAAATTTAGGATTGCAAGGAGGGTATGGATCCTCTTCATCTTCAACAAAGTCATCAAAATAAAAATTATTTTATGCATCCATTCTATCATAACTTGGATTGTATGTGTCTCCACCATAAGTTTAGATAGACATATCCACATCAATGATAACACTTTGTAAAAAGGCTTATAGTTCTAAAAAATCTAAAAATCTATGTCCAAAAAGACAAACGATTCAATTAGGTCTAACTTGGTCAAGGGGATGGAGATGCATCTCTAGAAGGTATATGCAAAGACTTGATAAAAACAATATAATGTCAAATGTATAATGTTAAATGTCTTACACAAACACAATCAGGTAAAATGACCTAAAAATAGGATGCCAAACTTTAGGTCCAAAAAAGTTCCAAATAGGTCTAAACTAGGAAAGGTAAAAGAGTTTCTAGGGTATTTGGCCAAACATGACATCAAAATCTAGGCTCAAAACAAGGTTGATACTAGGAATTTTGGCCAAATGTGGTGTCAAAATCTAGACTTGAAACAAAGAAGATGATATCATTCTAACAAATTTGGAACACTTTTTCATAAACAATTCACTTGATTCTAAACATAAACACAATCATATTGTTATAAAACATAAAACAAAAAGCAATTGAAGATAGACTAATTCTATCAAATGAAGGCATAAATAATGTAGTTTTTGAATTTTAGGTTAAAAATTAACCTAAATTATGTAACCCAAAAGAGAAAGATTTGTGTATCAGCCCCTATAAAATGAGGCCTAAATAGAAATCAATCAATGTTTGGATCCAAACTTGAAAAAGTTAATCAAAGAATCAACTTAATAAAACTTAGGATTTATTGAAAAACAAGATAAGAAAATTTTAACAACATAACTACACTAAAAAAAAGATCCTATAAGACATAAATCATTGGTTTAAATAATGACAACTTGGACACAAGACAAGACAAGTCTTTTGAAATAATTTGAGCAGTGTAATGACATTAGTTCTCTCAAAAGGTATAAACAATGTTTTGTTTCAAAGACTTTGAAAGATAAAAACTTGAATTGATCTAGGTAACATAATGTTACCAATTTAAATCAATTAAAAGACACAAAACTTTTAACACAAAAGTTTTCTAAGTTAACTTAAGGTGTAACACAGATAGCATTATGCCTCCTCAAATAATAGAATGGTGTAGACAAATAAACTCATTTATGATTTGGTTTTAAAAAACAAAGTGTTAATCAAAAAACACTAATCAATAAAAGAATAAATGACATTAATATAATTAAGTATATCATCCTAGATCTTATCAAGGTGTGGTAAAGTGGGGTTGACTAAAACTTACAAGTTATGACCATCTAGATTGATCCCTAGTGTGGCTAACACAAGAGAAGCATCACATGAATTGAGTTCATACCGATAAAATTATCATGCAAGGGTTTATTCATTTTGATGATGATTACATTCATGGTATACTTAGTGGAATCCCATTGTTTACCAAACCTAACTCGGGCCTTCATTACTAAAGGAGAGGTTAGTCATTCAACCCCCTGGCTCTAAAAGTATGCATACCCTAATTTATATACCCCACCATGGAGTGGGGTTAAAACACTACTGACATATGAATCCCCAAGTCAATTAATCCTTAGAGAACTCATGAGAGGTAATGACATCCCCTTCATAACCCAATTTGTGTGAAAAGAAAAGATTAAGTATAAATACTTTAGGGTTGCTTTTAGATCACCCAATACCATACAGGTTTTGGGAAGAGCCCATAAAACTTTATTTACATTCCTTGGAATAGGTTCTAAATGTAATGAAAAGGTTCTTTTGATCACCCAAGTTCCCTATAGGGGATGTGGGGAGAGCATACACATGTTATTCTTTTTATGAAAACAAACAATTTATAAGAAATTATGATTAGAGTTTGATTTTAGGAACCAAATTGAAATTTGACAATGTTCTTTACTTGGCCCCTTGGATTAATTATGAAATATTAAAATAATTGCACAACACAACACAACTTAATAATTTATAAGAAATTATGATTAGAGTTTGATTTTAGGAACCAAATTGAAATTTGATAATGTTCTTTACTTGGCCCCTTGGATTAATTATGAAATATTGAAATAATTGCACAACACAACACAACTTAATCAAAATCATCTATGTTCATTTTGAACCCAAAACCCAAAATGTTTAAGATTTAGCTTGAGTTCATTTTTAAACATAAAAAATAAGTGTTCAAGACTTAAGAATTTATTTTTAAGCACCAAGAATGAATTATTTATAATACTTAGCCATTATAACTCATTTTAAACATCAGATACCAAATTTTCAATATCTAACATGTTCATATCAACACCAAAATGAAGTATGAATGATTTAGTTAGCTTTCTTTTATAATCCTACAACAAAATGTTCTTTTAGCCAAAACTTGTAAATTTGTGCTCAAATCATGCCTAGGACCTACAAAAATTAGAGAGTCTCCTCTTTCTTAGAAGCACTTTTGATTTTGAGGAAATGAACTTTAGAAAATTAGATCTTGGGTTTTATTTTTTAAAACACAGTGACTATGCTCAATTAGAACTAATCGATCCTAATTTCAAGGCAATCGATGTCAGTCAGTCTTAAAGAGAACCAATGTCATTCATGAAGAACTAATTCCAATCTATTAAGATCATCATCGATCACCTGTGACCCTGAAGGTAAAGACACAAAAGATGAAAATGTTACTTAGCTGAATGGTTAGATAAAAACTATTCAAAACATGCAACACAATGATTAGGCAAAGAAAACCTAATTCAAGAAAACCAAGAAATAATGATTAGAACCTTTAAAAGGATTAAAATTCCTATTTAAATATTTTGTGAAACATTTATGTAAATTAAAGGTAAACTGATAGCATATTATTAAATTTTAGGAAAAAACATGTGGTTTTTAAAAAATCATCAAAAATGGAGTTTGTATGTCCCCAAATGAAGCTCCAAAAGATGGATTATTAGCTTGTTATTCTACACAATGACCGAGCTTGATTATGGGGATGCACATAGTGACTGAGGTTGGTTATATATAACCAACATAGTTTAGTACATAACTATGATGGTTATATAAAATTGATGCCAGTCTCTGTGTAAACCTAAGTGAACATAAAAATTTAAAAAATGGAAAAAATCAAAGATAAAAATAAAAAATTTATGATACTAAAGCATTCATTTGTCAATTTTTGAGTTACATCTTCATCTACTTTCTACTTGGTAGGATTCTTGTCCCACTGGGCATGTCATTTGTGATCAACGAATCTAAAAGTGTGGTTAGATCATATGTTAGTTTTCATAACGGCAATCAAAATGAAAAGAAACACATTAAAATACATAACACTATATTACCTAGATCAAAGGGGGGATCTTAGTGAATAATTGTTTTTGACAAAGCAAATTTAAGAAAAATAACCTCTTACCTTCCTTGAATGCTCTAAAATATTCTTTGTTGGCTTGCTTAGCTTGTGCTCAAGAGATATTTGGAAAATGGAGTTGTATGGATCCTTCTCCCTTTGGAACCATGGTATTAATCATGTTTTCTTGATGTAGCTTTATGGATTAATGGATTGGATTGTGATTCACAATTTTGGCATTATAAATCTATAGATTTTAATCTTGTCATAAAACTTGCATTATAACATTACTATGTGCAAGCTCTCTAAATGGAGAGGTAAATTCTTGTATTTATAGGTTTAGAGACTAACCCAAAACAAAGGTGAGTTAGATTGTATTTGGGTCTTGAAATGGGTTAAAAATTTACCTTTGTGAGCTAATTAATCCTTGTAGACATAAAAGGCATCAAATGGTAATGAGTAGTAATGAATGGGCATGGGTGGGATATTTTAGGATTATGGACAACTCACAAAAGGTAATTATGAATTCCTAAGATATTATTTTATTATTGAATTTATTTTTTGATAATTCATTTAATTTTTCATGGTTAATTCAATTTAGGAATTTGATTTGATTTTGCATGTTAATTTATTCTATTTAGGCTTTTTGACATTTTGAAGATTTTTGAATTAATTGATGTGTGCATTTGATCCCATATAATTGTTTTATAAGTCAAATTATATTTTATGAAGCCAAATTTGAGATGTTTATAAATTATTAGGATATATTTTGAAAGGTTAGTAATAATTGATCCAAAGTCTGGTATGAAGCTATTGGTTTCCAATTTTAGATGTCTATAGGAGGAATGAAAAATGGTTGAATTCGTTTCCAAATTAGATAGAATTTAGACTTAGAAACTTTATATGACATAAAATAATGTTAATTTTATGCATAAATGTGAGATATTAAGACATAAACATAAGTAAAATAATTATTCACTAAGCTATATCAATGAATATTAAGAACACACTTCATGAACAACTTGAAAATAGAAGAAAAAATCAGCTCTTTATTGCTTCAAAGGTGAGTTAGTATAGAATTTTGGTAGATTTCATTTAATAAAAAGGCATAATCTCACCCTAATAATTTAAAAATTAATGTACATATATAAAATATTAATATAGAGACAAGACAATAATTCCCATATGAGTCCACATGCAAGTCCTAGTTCACTCTTGCTTCAACTAAAAAATTCAACTCAAAATTGAACTCCACCTTCAACTCCACTTTTAATTACACCTATTATCCCATGTCTTATTTAATTTTAAAAATTATTTCATATAATATGGTGTGTTAGGAGATATGGAGGCTATTATTTCATGTTTGAAAATTCAAAGGGCTCTTCATGCATCTTGAATCTTGAGTTAACTTCTTGTGATCTTGAATGTAACTTTTGATCTTCTTTAGTTAACTCTTTTTGGTATTTATTTAACTCATCTTGGTATTTAATTAGTATTAAATTTATAATTTATTTACTTAAAATTTATTATTAAATTTATTTTAATTATATTTACTTCACATCTGGAGTTCAACTTCACTTATCTTGACTTGCATCTTGCATGTTACTTTGCTTTGTGACTTTTCTAAATTTAGCCCAAAGAGGGGAATAATAAGGGAAGGATTACATGATGATGTAATAATAATTATTTTTATTTAAAATATTTCCCCAAATATTTACCAAAATTTTAATTCAAATACTCCATTTTTTGCATGTTTTGGACTCTACTTATCTTGACTTACAACTTTGGCAAGCTTCTTGAATGCACTGTGAGCGCCAAAAAAATGTATGAATATTCATAATTAAAATATATAAGGATAAATTTTTTTATTTTAAATTATAATCATGGTATAATATACCTTCAAACAAAATTTCATCTCCAAACTCTATGCACAACTTCAAAAACACCATTTTATGCTTTTTGATGTTGTCTTGTTGTTAAAAAACCCTGATTTAGATTGGGGGATATAAAATGACTTATAGACATGATAAAAAAACTATTATTATTATTATTTTTTGATAGGTATAAATTATTATTACCTTTAAAATTTTTAAAATATCCAAAATTCTTCATCAAACTCCCTAATAAAAATTCACAAAAAGTGTCTGCTTGTTGCCCTAGGGATGACTTATAGATGTTTTTTAATGAGTTGAGCATATTTTAAATTGGTTTTAATTGAATTATAATTTGTTTAGTCATTTAAATTAATTATTAACACTCTAAAATAAATTTTTACCATTGGAGGGACCTGAAACACCCATTTTTAACTCCATTTGCGAGTTAAAAAGTGAAAAAACCTTCATTCCCTTCATGATTAGACCTGCATATTGGAATTTTATCTCTCCTAAGCTAAATTAAAAATATTAATATAATTTAAAACATTAATTTACATAAAAAAATACCATCATATAAAATTTAAAGAGTTTTCATTTAATAAAACTTAAAATATACACTTTTTGGTCTTGACTAGTTTGCCCAATTTCAATTCTAAATGCCTATAGGTCTATATTTCACAATTTTATTGAGTTTTATGAGGCATAAATACCTAATTATTTTTTAATTATGAAATTTAAGAAACTATATTAGTATTAAAATAATTTTATGTGCTCAAAAAACCACTTAAGCCTCTTAAAAATTGCCTTTTATGGTTGTCTTTCTTTTGCTTAAAACCTAGATGCTTGATCCTTTGCCTTACTCCATCATTATATATAAATTTTTTATTTATTAAGGTGTATAAATGTCATATATTCCACATAAATTATCACAAAAACTTTATTTTTCAACAAATAATTCAAAAATGTAAACATACTGCTTAAAACCAAGCAAATGATGGTTTAAGAAGGGTTTTATAGCACATGTTCTTCTTAAAAATTGTTTGTAAATTTAAGCCATTATAAAATAGAAAAAATTCATGTAATATTGAGTTAATATGGGTCAAAAAATCCCCATAATAAAATTTTATTTAACTTCTCTTAACCTTCATGTACCGAACATCTGAAAATTGCCTTCACTAGCTTTCAAATAGCTAGTTAGAGGAATAAAAGAAATCTCTATCAAAATTTAGATTTGTGAGTTGTTCTTGAGCATGGTTTTGAATTGATGAATGTTTTATGATATTTTTAATAGTTTTTTTACCTTTAATTCATTAATTTATTGTTATTAAAAACCTACACATAAGCAACTTTGACCAATGGTGGTAAAATTGTCAATAGGGCTGAAAAAGGTTCACATTGATCTATTAATGAGAAGATCAAAAGATATATAAGAAATAAAACCCATAATATAGTTAACCATATGGATTTTAAAACAAATATTTATCAAAATTAATCTCAAATAAATCTAATTCAATATATCAAAGGCCTTTAAAAGGTCTAATTTAAGTACAACAGATGGTAAATTCTTAGTTTTGATGGAATGCAATCCTTGTACAACCCCCATTATGGATCGACACCCATGTAGGAAACCAAATTGATCCTTTGAGATGGAGGTATAAAAAATGCCTTTGATCCAAATGAATATGATTTTATCAATGATTTTGTAAATATAGTTACACAAGGAGATATTCTTGAAGTCATGAAATGAGTTCAAATTTTCCTTTTATGGATGAGGATAATGAAGGTGGAGTTGAAAGTTTGGAGTATCTTGCTTGATTACTGAGTCTCCTCAATGACCATAATTAGGTCTTCTCCTATCAAATCAATAAATCCACTAAATAATTTAATAGATAAATCATCTAACCTTGGAATCTTATCTTTTTGGAAGGTATCTAATGTTGACCATAATTCCTCCTTGGAAACAATAGACATCAGCCTCTCATTATTAGAATCTATGATAAAAATAGGAAAGGGGGTATAAATATTTACAATCTCTATAATGTTCACATTATTCAGGTCATGATATAACTAATGAAAGTGGGAAACACCAATCTCAGATATATCATGGAATGTCTACATAATACATCCATATGGTTTGGGCATTTCCCATATGGTATTCTTATATTTGTAGTTTTTAGAAAAGTTTTAAAAGTATTTGGTATTTTCATCACCATTATCCAACTAAATTCCCTACTTTTGAGTCTCCATTATGTTTCAATATCTACTAGTTTTATCCTAGCTTCAATTCTAATGTCTTGAGACTATTTTTGGTTAAATCATTAAAATTATGATAAAAAACTTGACCATATATAGCAGATATCTGATTTTACAACAAAGAAATTTCTATTTCAAATTCAAGACATTTTTTATCAGCCCAAGTAGTAGTCCCTTGTTTCACTCTTTTAATGTTAGTAGCAAATTGTAGAATAACTGATTTAGTAGATTGTGGATCAGATACAACCCACTCCTTTTCAATCAATTTTTTGAATTTTAGATCCTTCAACCAATTTGAATGGTCTCAAATTATTTTTGTCTCCATGATCAATTTGCATCAGAATTGGTAAATGATCAGAGTTACCACCCATACCAATCAAAGATCTAATGTTTTTAGGGGACTTCAATAGTGGATGGGAGATGAGAAATCTATCAAAATGCTTAGCCACACTATGAATCCTAGTTCTCGTGTTCCTCCAATTAAGAGCCAATTTAATGGGTTCAAAGTCCACTAGGTTTGAATTCATAATTTTTTTTAGGAAGTAATAAACTAAAGGGTCCATTCTTGTAGCTTTCCCCCACATCTCCACAGCTTGGTGAAAAAATTTAGGTTACCCCTAACAATAAGATTTGTTGTTGTCAAACAAAATTAGTTAAAAAAATAATCCCAATATGCAAGTCTCTCCTCATTGGGGCTGTAGTTATTTAAAATAGATAAAGATGATCAAATCTCCATAGATTGAATTTCTAGCCCAATGCTAGAGTGAAAGGAAAAATAATTTTACAACCTCACAAAGTTTGTCTTCCATCCCAAAATTAAACCACCATCACTACCAATGGAGTTTGAAGATAAAAAGGACCAGTCATTTTAATTTTTTGATAAAACTTCAATGGATTTACTTCCTCTAAACTTTATTTCTTGTATCAAGATCAAATCTAGCTTGTGTAAAAAGAATAAGATGCTTCAAAGCAATTTTTTGAGGGACTGTCCAACCCTCTAATTTTAAGGGATAGTATTAGTATATCAACCATTAAACATGGTCATCCCCACTCTAAAGGCCCCTATGATTTTTTTTATTTTTCCTATTTAACTTCCCTTCTCATTATATTAATGGCCTGGTGAATCTTTGATGGATGTCCTCACCTCAAATGAGAATAAGTGTGATCCTTATGAATCCCCAATACTCCTTGTAAATATAAATTTTTATCAATATCCATACAAGATCTCAAAGGGTATCATGAATGAATAGAGTTAGAGAGGGATTCAACTAGTATCGAATCATAATAAATCCTCTTGTGATGATTTTTATTTGCTCTCCATACCTTTTGAATAAACTCACTAGGAATAAAGTTCTCCCCTGAGAATTTTTGTGGACTCTCTAGGTCTTCCAATTGAATTGACAATTTCACAATATGTTTAGTTTCACTCACTAATACCTCTTGATGTAAATGAGACTTTAAACTTTTATTAAAGGTCTCCATAGATATAACATCAATCCCCACCAATTTTTTATAAAAATTATAAGTTGGGGAATCCTAAGAAAAAAGGTGAATAAAAATATTAAGATCTAAAAGCATCACATCCCAATGTGTTTATTGTGAGGATTTGTTCAAATTCATGCCTAAAGAATGTGATCCACTCCAAAACATTGTGAAGTGCTCACCCAAGAATATTTTTTAAGACATTTATTCAAAGGTTTTTATTCACTCAAGTGGATCACCCCTTATAGCTTGAGGATTCTTGCTATCAATAGGTAGTGGAAGTTCTGAGCACTTGTCCCAACTATCATATTTCTCCCATCCTAGATAAAAATTTGGATACTATTTCTTTCTCCATTATTTGGGAGAGAATCAATGTGAATAGTCATTTTATATATGTCCATAAGCATGACATCTAACACACCTAAATGTCACTCCCACATAATTTAGTGATTAAGTATAAATCTAGGATCTAAATTCAAGTACAATACTCTCCTCTAAGCTATCCAGCAAATTAATGTCAACCAAGATTTTGGCCACCATTCTAGAGGAGTCTTTGATATATCTATTATCTACCTTAAGGAAGGTTCTAATTTTGTCCCCAATGGCATCAAAAACTTCTTGATTCTAGAATTCTAATGGTTGACCCAATAATTTTACCCAAACTAGTTATGTCATGGATTTCTCCACTTGAGGATCAAATAATGGTGTCCACCTCTTAATAGTAAGTGGTGAAGACCCAAAAATCCATCTATGTTTTAATATGAGAATAGTATATTCTATAGAGTTAAAGACAAAGTCCATCCAGCCTCTGACTAAGATGTGGGATATGGGAGAGTATCTTAATAAGGGTCACTAGTATTGGTTAATCCAACTTTTTAAACTATAAGTTGAGATTATCCTCTTTAAGAAACACCCTGTTAGGATAGCATTAGTCATCTCAAGGACCTGATCTATATTTACATCTTTTCCAAGCACCAATCTAACTAGTTTCCCCTAAGTTTAATGCCCCTCGTTATTTTTCTTTTTGAAGACTTATATGGATCTTTTATATTCTTTTCAAACACCTAGGGATGTAATGAGGGCACATCAATATGTATATTATGTATTTTTATGTGCATCTCCCCCTCCAACCTATGATAACCTCTAATAATGTGTGAAAAAACCTAACTACTCAATTTCTTAAGTGATCATATCACGTTTATCTAAGGATAAAATTGAAGGAAAATTATTTTCAAGGGAGCCCCTATAGGTCCAAATATCTAAGGAGGTTCAGGTGCTCCAAGAATAGTGGAGTAGATATTTTTATGAGTCTATTCCTTATTATTTAATTCACCAGTAGAAGAATTAATTCCTAATACAAAGCCCTTGGTAGTCAAATTGTTGGCTCCATTTCCAACCTATGTGACACTCAAAAAATTAGAAGGCACCTTAAGATGAATGAGATCCCATCTCATATATTTTGGTGAGTCAAAACCAAATCCAAATGATAGATAATTTTTCCAAATAGCATTAGTAAAGATGTTCCTCCTAGCAAGTGGATTTGTCGAATAGTCTACAAGTTCTTCTAGATAAAGGTTGATTGGATCAAAATAATAGGAGATTCAAGCCTTAAAATTAGTGATTACCATAATATATTCATGTATTTGTATCCAATCATAATAATATTAAAATAAACCATCCTCAAACATGATCCTAAAATTCACCCTTGGAACTAGACACCACCAAATATAGTGAAAAAAAGAAAGATGCAACTGAGAATGTAGATATATAAAAGAAATCTATTGGTTCCTCCTCTAAAAACCCTTGATTCTAAGAGAAAATAAACCTAAAGTGGATCTTTTTGATCCACTCCTACTCTAAACTACTTCAAAAAACAAAACTCACACTAAAGTGACCACCTTTAATCACCCATAGTTGTACACCAATCTAATCGATCAATAATCAATCTAACGATATCTTTTTCAAAAACTAATCAAAACTAAACAATAAATGTGATAAGATCTAATATAGAGGGGAGTGTTTTTGCAAAAAATAGAGCATAGTTCTAGACATCATTTTTTTTAACAATTGTCTTACAATCCACTTGAAGCTAATAAAATAATTATCATATATCAAGCGCATGAACCCATGAAGGGTTGTGAAAATGATTTCCCTCCCCACATCCTAGATGGGATTGATTTCTCAATAATGTTCTTGTATCAAAAACACCTTCCTAGAGCAATAATGTACCAAAAGAAGGTATATAACTACTTTGATTTAAGAAATTCCTCTTCAAATAGGTTTAAAGTCAACTGTTACTCCAAATAAATCCTCCTAAGGCCTCCCCCAACAATAAAAATTCAAAATCTCCTGGTGTCATCCTTCACAATCTGATCTTTTCTAACTCTCAATGTCCCACTTATAATCATGTATTACTTAGATTTTCAAAGAGAACATATACCTTAGGGTGGTATACATGAATATATTTTAAAACAATATTACCTACCATGCTTGAATAATTATTCCATGATGGTTATACTTAGTTGTGCATTGGGTTATTTGTATTAATATTGATCACTCATTTTATCATTATTTTAAGAATATATTACTTGACTTGAGTTCACAAAAGTTTTAATTCCCTCTTAAACATGTCAATGAATGTGATAAAGGTTAAATTACTATTTAAGGAAATTATTAGAAAAAATGATAATATAACATCTCTTAAAGATGATGTTAAATATCGGAGTATGGCTTTAAGTCATTCAATGCATATTTAACATTAACACATGTTACAGATTATTCAAATCCCTTTTCTTTATTCTATTTTTGAACCCTTGGTTATCACTAATTTCTTTGGATCTAGTTGAAATGTAAAAAGTACAAAAAAATATACTATACCCTTAACATATAGTTTATCTATGTATATGTGTGGTTGACTTGTGGTATATATACCTTTCATGTTATTTTATTACATTTCTCTATGTTATTAGTATCGTCAGCCTAAGAAATAACCATGGATAAGTAGAGTATATATAGGAGGTAGTGGTTATTCTTTTATCATCATATTGTGAATTTTTATCTTATTGCATTATTGTATATGTCTCCCCCTTAAAGTGGATCAGTAATTATTCTCAAGTATTCTACTCTTTTATCAATTATTATTGTATATCTAACTATTCTACTCTTAATTCTTTGATATATTATTCCATTATTATGAACATCTAAGTAATTTCATTACAAGTGGTATTAGATCATCGATGTGGGCCAATTTATATGGTATTATTTTTTAGATATAGAATTTAAACCATCTGAAGAGATGAAGGATTAAAAAAATAACTTGTGATCCATGAGGAATTTTATTTTTCCATCTCCACACTATTATTCAAAGTATTTAAAAAGGAGTTTGGAAAAAAAATTAAACCCTTATGAAAATTAGTATTCATTGGATTTATCTCGATGAGATGATCATAATAGTATAATCTATTAGTACACTTTTTTAGCCTCAAAATTCTCAATCCTATGGTTTATCCATGACTAGTCTACATACTCGCTAATGTGTTAAAAATAGAGACACCCCAAAAACTCCTCATAAAGATGACATGGAGTTTGAAACTTTAGATCCATTAGTTTCTAAATCAGTTCAACAAATCTAGTCAAATATCCAAAACATGTTGAGGAAGTATGATCTTAATGTAACAAAAGGGGGAAGCGATTATGAAGGATTAGTTGTCAACGATGAATTCTCAATTAAACTATATTATGGATTATATTTCATAAAATAATCCTACACTACTCCAATCAAATTTTCCCAATCAAAATAATCATAACTCCAATTCTATTTTGAAACACGTGTTTTTAAATGTAGAAGTGTGTAAGTTTAATGGTAAGTATCCACTCACTTAGATAAAACAAATAGAAATTGTATTTTATCTACATGAGACCCCATGCATGTAAAAGGTGATCATGACTTCTTTCTATCTATAACATAATGGTTCATTTGGTATAGGTTATTATTTTCTCAAAAGTTAAAAAAATGTGCTTTTAGTACATGGTTAGTGTTTACTAAGGAGCTAAATATATACTATGACAATAATGTCTTTGAAAACTACTTCATTCAAATAGAATAGTTATGAAAAATATGTACTATTAAGGATTATATTCAACAATTCAAAAATCTATTATTATGGATGAATGACATCACTTAAAATAAATTTATTAACATGTTATTGGGGGGGGTGATCAAGGATAGAATCCATCTTGAGGGTTGTATGTTTAATCCATGGAATATTTTTAAATCCATACCTTTCATGTACCAGACATAGGAAAATGAATTGGTTAAAATAAGGGATTTCACTCATGGCCATAAACATAATTTATTAGCACCATCATTTCTACAACCTATAAGATTGACCCCTCAATAATAGAGTCATTCCAAAGGGTATTTTTTTGGTTGTGACAACAACTAGAACAAAGGACATAAATGTGTCTAAAATAAGTTATTCTATAGGTGCCAATGAAGATGAAGACAATAATGAGGCCACATGTGATGGTATGGAAGAACTAGAGGAGGAATATAAAGATTCTCACCCTACTACCTCATGTCATGCACTTTTAGGTATAAATCCTCCTTAAACTCTTTGATGGTTGGATTCCTCAATAAATATAAGGTGAAAATGATGATTGTCTTAAGAAGTACACAAATTCATCAATAGTAAATTGGATACTCATTTGAACTATTTTATTTATCCATCTCTAGAATTTTAAGTCATGATTGTAGATGGTGTCATAGTCAACTATTTTATAAAATAGCATAGTATTAATATTTCCATGGGGTACTACCTATTTAAATCTCATGTGTTTGTTATTACCATGGGTGAGGTTGCCATTATTTTAAATGGAAAATGGCTCATGACTTTGGGCACAATAGAGATGATTTTCTAATAACTATTCATGTGCTTTCATTTTAAATGTATGACATTTGAACTATAGGTATTATGGGAAAAGTATCCCTAATTGGTTAGTTCACATCAGATGGAAAATATTATTTAAAAAGGGGTGGAAGGATTTATAGCATGGTTGTTTTCTTTAAAATTTTAGCTAACACATGTCTACACATCTAAATTTACAAATGATTCTTGATGACCATACATAAGTTTTTAGTAAAATGCAAAATACCTACCACCTATTAAATAACATGATCATGCCATAAAATTGATTCTAGGTAGCACACTATTAAAAATTAGACCATATAGGTATCTATATGCTTAAAAAAATGAAATTAAAAAAAAAGGTACATGAGATGCTAGAGGTAGGTATTATCTAACTCGACAAACTGAATATTCTTCCCTAATGGTCATGGTGTAGAAGAAGAATGATAATTGAAAAATGTGCCCTGAATATAGTGAGCTCAATAAGTACACCATCAAAGATAACTTCCTTATTCTATTCATTGATGATTTATTAGATGAATTACATGGTATTGCTTATTTTACTAAACTAGATATTCATTTTGGGTATCATAAAATTTAGACCAAAGATAAGGATATCCATAAAATAAAATTCAAAGCTTTTGAAGGCCATTATGTGTTTATTGTCATGTATTTTGGTCTCACAAATGCACCATCTACATTTTAGAGTTTGATGAATACAAATTTTAGGCCTTTTTAAAGAATTTTGTGTTAGTGTTTTTCGATGACATCCTAATATACAATAAAACTTGGGAAGAACATTTGAATCATGTGAAATAGGTATTATTAGTTATAAAATAATATTAGCTTTCTACAAAACCTTTAGGTTGATGTGGGTTTTATACACACCCCTATAATTTCTTACGAGGATGCCTCTAACATTTTAGGATTAGTGAACATGATCATTCCATTCAATTTTATAACAATCTATTGGTGGAATACTAGTTGAGTGAGACAAATTATATTCCATGGGTGAACTGGCTATGGGTGAATAGAATAATATACAAACATGTGCTCAAGGCATACCCATTCCTATTGATCTATGACAAGAAACCTATATTAACTATCACATTGAAGCTACCCACCTATGATTTTATGGTTGGGTATATGGAAGATGATGAAAGAGTACAGTCTTGAATACTAAACATCATCCAAATATAATATGCCAAAGATGAAGCAATGCACAATTTCATCAAGCATCAAGATATTGTGAAGAGATGGTTTGATAAGTGAGCCAAAATTAAAGTGTTACAGATATTAGACTTAGTCCTACCATGGGACAAAACCCATTAGAAGAAGCGATAACATGACAAGTTCACCCCTCTCTAGATTGGACCATATCAAGTGGTAGAAATGCTAGGTGAAAATGCATTTAGGATCAAATACCTACAAGGGAATGATTTAACCTTACCTTTCAATGGGAAATACATGAAACATTATTTCTCTGCCACTCTATCACAAACTCTAGAAGGATAGTAAGCTTGTTTAGAGTTAGAGTAGGTAAGAGTAGAGTAGTTTCATTTCTCTCTTTGATTTCTTATTGTGTCCTTTCTCACTTTCTTGTTTTGCTTCCCTATTATGTGATTTAATACTTTTTGCTTGCTACTTATTTTATGTCATGTGTTTTAGCTTAGTAATAAGTCCTTTGGACAAGAATTCATTGGCTCAATTTGTGTTAGTATGATCTTAAAAATAAGAAAAAGGGATTTCTAGTTTCAAGAATTGGTCATCCAAAGCTTGGAAACCCCTATCAATGTTTTAATTTAGAAAAGATGGGTAGGGTTAATTGGAAGTTAGTTTTCTCAAGAAAATATAAAGACATTTTAAGACTACAATATAGTTTAGATGACTAGACATTTTATTGAAATAGAGTTTGAATATATGTGGACCATCATAATATTAATTAAATACACCAAATAAATTTCTAGGGTAGGAAGTGATATCTAAAAATGAATTACATCCAAAATATTTCTTGAAAAAACCTTATACTTGGATAATTTTGGTTCCCAACCATTTTAGTTTATAAATGTGGGTATTAAAAAATATGATACACCAATGAAGTGAAATCATAAAATACCTTCAAATTCCATGAATGGTGATTTATGCAATCTCTACCAGGGTTATGGATGCCTATCTACTAGTATATCAAGGCCTAGAGTGGAGCCAAAGGTATCTCTATTGGGGCTATGGAGGCTTGGGTGGCAGTGGAGCAATGCCCAATCCATCCTCAACTAAGCAAAGCATAATTATATAATATCTAAAGAATGATTATTTCATTTCATGTTTAATGTCTTGAAACTTGAAATTTATGATTTTTGAACCCAATGGAAATGGTTAAAAAACATCAAAGAACACACATAGTATTTGTTTTCAAGGTTTAAAAAATATTTCAAGCCTATGGGCTTTCATCAGTTCTAAAAAATAGTTTTAATACTGACTAAAGATCACAATGAGGTAGCTAATAGTTTATTTATCTTTAACCAAAATATATAGAATCTAACATTTTTCAATGTTTCCCCATAGAGGTCTCTATTTTTTTATGATCAACATCTTCCTATTCTTAGAATGGGGACCCTCATTTCTTCAATTTTAAAAGTGCCCAAGATGCCTAGCATATTAAATCATTTGACTGCATATGGAATAATTTTAATTTACCGATGCTTGTGCTTCTATAATTTTTGATTAATTATTCATTTTGAAATAAGGATTATTACTTAGAAATATTAAAATTATTTCAAGTCTTGTTCAAGTTCCATTCAATAATGAATTATTGACCATGAATGGTTCAATGATGTACAAACAAGCTTTCACTAAGGGAATGCATCTTGGCCCTTCAATTAGCATAAACACCACTAGATTTGATGGATATTATTGAACTAACATTGTGTTTAAATCATTTACTTGAAAATTTTTGATTTAAACTTATTTAAATTTATCAAAGATGGGCAATGACATCTTTAAGAAACTTAATTTTTTGCTTGACCTCATAGGACATCAAATTAAAACTATAGTTTATGATGCCTCATAGGATGCCAAAGTTTGGACTAAAAATTAAAGGGACAAGTGTAAACCTTATCAGGCCTTAAAATGCTTTATATATTCATCACATCCTATGCATGACACTTGGAGAAAATCTACAAAGTTTGTGAGCTATGTGGCATCATCTAGAGAGCTTATGAAGAAGCTAACCTTTGGAATTCAAATCCTAGGATGTTAGGATATTAGCTTCCATAAGCAATCCCATCTAATAGAAGCCACCATGAATCATACCAAAATGTTTAATCCCAAGATATTTCACCACATGTCTCATTAGCAACTAGCTAAACTTGAGTAGCCTTCCAAATTAATGCATGCCCCTTTGGATTCATCTGAGGTTACTACATGTCCATTCCACATTACATCCATCAAAATATCATGAGATATTTTAAATCAAACATTTGGGTTTGATTGAGCCATTAAATCAAGTTTTTATGATATATAGTTGTTTGAGGTGCCTTCTGATAATGACACTTGGAAGAAATATTTAGCAAAACCCTGTGAGAATGATGTGTGTCCTTTTTGGGCTCATACAATGATGCCACATGTCATTCCCATGAAGATGAATTCTAAGATTCATGAAATGACCTCTAAGAGGGATGTGTGTCTCCACCTGATCCATGTGATTAACACCAAGTTATCAATAGTTATCCAAAATACCTTCAAAAGAGACCCTAGACAATGCAAATCCTTGATTGCCTCCAAGAGCAATGTATGGCACTATCATGACCATTCAAAACTGAAAATCACCACTAGAGATCTATCTAAAAATTGAAATATGCCACATGGTAGGATATATATTATTCATCACATAAATATGCATTCCAAATCTATGAGGTAATCCAAAGATTTTGTATGGCCAAATTTCAAGCTGACTAAGCAGCTTAGTCATATTCAAGCCCTATGAGTACTTAGTTGGATCTAAGGTGGCATCCATGTGTTAAAAAGTGGAAATATTTAGATTCAAAGCTAAAATTGATGAAAAATCAAAGGTTAATTAAATATAAATTTTAATTCTAGTGAAATTAGTTTCCCAAATCAATAGTTTGAAGATTGTTTCAAATATATGAAAAGTTGACAAGCTTGCCATTAATATGACACAAACCAAGATCACCATCAACATTACATTAATCAAAGTGATATTTCAAAAGGATACACAATAAAGGTTATTTCTATTTTAATTCTAAAAAATATATTAATTTGCTATCTCTGCTATTTGTGCTCTCATAGTTCAATAAATCTAAAGACATTTACAAGTTGCACTCATAATCACCATTATTAGAGATTGAATGTTTCAAGAGGATACTAGAAAGACATTAATTACTACCTAGATAATTATAAAATATGGCACAAGTAGGTCCCTCTACTTTGGGTAAGAGTATTTATTTTATAAATAATGACTTTGTGTTTCAATATGGTACTTTTATCATCTTTAGAGACACTAAATTCATTCCTGAGGCTATTACATTTGGGGATATGCACTACAATAGAATTTATTTTAATATATAGGTAGTTAGGGATATTTATAATGATTATACCATTAATCATATAATCCAATTGGATTCATATATCCTATCCATCAACACAATCCATCTTCATAAGGTTGTAGCCAAGTCAGAGGTCATCACATGTACTAACCTATTTTATGGTATCTTTGGGAGGTCAAGATATGAAAATAGGATACTAAAATAATTATACCAAGGGCTCATAATCAATATCATAGTAGGGAAAAACTTTGAGAAATATTATGACCTTCCTTCCCCATATATAGATTATAACTAGGTCATCTTCAACAACTGGTATGAGGTGCACTCCCTAGAGAAGGTCCTAACATCATGGGTGACTGACCTGATATGAGATATTCTCATGGATGAAAAAGGAAACCTTCCCATCCATAAATCTATGCAAAGATTTAGGATTATCTTATCCCTCTCAAACAAAGTATTTGGTAATCCACACATTGGATATGTAGACATAAGGACTATCTTATTAATATAGATAATCCTTGAGGACCAATAGATTCCCCCACTTTAGGAAATTATCAGTAATGATATAATATATACAATTTATGACACATAAAATACTGGTGCCCCATTTTTAATTATGAGTTAATTACTACATACAATAAGTTAAACTACACAATTGGGTAACAATTTATGGTCCCTTGAGTGACAAGAAGTTGTGCCTTAGCTCTTCTCTATGATGCATATCCATTGATTCAAGTGAAACACAAGAGTAATTATAGAATATTTATACCTATTAGTTTACAAATCAAATACTTAATGTGATGCAAATTGTTCCCCCAAAATTCTAAAATAATTTGACATGGGTAGATACTAGCTATACCCAAACTACACAGTCATTAGAATAGAGGGAGTGATGGTGACTCCTCTTGTATTTCCAAGGTATGTGCCAATGAAGCTGGTAGAAGAATAAATGTCTTATCAACTACCATATGGAATTGATGGAGTCTTCAAAACAAGAAAATAATCCTCCACAAGGTTCCATATAAACTAGGGATGACTAGGATCACCAAGTGGCATGACATTACTATAGTTCTAAGGCATAGGGACTCATAACTATTGCCTAAGGATGAATTAGACCTTGAGATCCTAAAAATGTCATTTCCAAGAATATATTCAAATTCAAGAAGGATGTATCAATGGAGCAGAATCATAAAGAGGAAGTTCATGAATGAATATATAGAGATTCTATGAACGATGAGGTGGTGCTCAAGAATGTTGCAAGGAAGAATATAGAGCTAGGAATGAGACTAGATAGAGAGAAGAAGGAATATATTGTTAGGTATTGGCCACCTCTAAATCATGAGAACATGTTTAATGTGGATTATGAGGAAATACAAGAAGAGGAATAATAAGACAACGTTCCTCTTATTAGGAATAGACTATGTAGACCTCCAATTCTTACCACTTCAAGTGGTCAAAGTTTTATTCTTATATTCAATAAAGGAGTATCTAGAAGTTAGTGTGGACCCTCCTAAAGGCCCACATTAATCCCTACATCTAATATGGGATATTCTCTCCAAATCTTATATCAACCTGACCATACTACCATTGACCTTGAAGAGTTATAACAAGGAATCGAGCTCTCTATGGAAGAGTTGTAAGCATTGGCTAGGAAGAACATCAAGAAGGTCTACAAGAGGAAGAGGGATCCCAAGGTCACTATGAGAGTAAAAAGAACCCATCCATAATCTCCTCAAGTGACTATTATTACTACCACTAGCACACCAACACCTTAGGCCATACAATATCTCTATTTGGCACACTTGGGAAAATAAACCCAATGAGCTTGCCTCACATTCATACTATATTTTTGTAATATAACTCAACTCAAGAACCTCTATTGTAACCACCTCTAACAAATCCAATGCCTAATACTACCCCAAATTGGGTCAAAGAAATTATACAAGCAACAAGATAAGAGAGGCCTCAAGTGGTCTTCTTTTCACCAAAAATTAGGATGACATTTGATGTTGTTATAGGTACAATGAATAAAGTGGTGAGGAGTCAAGTTGAGTATCCCTAGAATAGCTCAAATATGGCCCATGAAAGTGAAGATTATTTATTCACTTTGATAAGGAAGAGAAAATATGGCCTAGGTGAAGTGCATAAATATGCAAAGGACCCTATATCTGCCATCTAATCCAATGTAGAGTCTACAGTGGCATTGATGAAATGAATTTATGAAGAGACTAAGAGAACATGCATTTCCCATAGTTTCAGACAACACCATAGTGTAGGTTATTAATGTCTTCAATATGTATAAAGTAATGAAGAGGAGGCAAGAATATGGGACTCTATAATACAATGTGGTCATTAAATTTGACCAAAACATGAACTATATGAGGAAAAAATATTAAGCCTATCTTTATTTTCAAGAAGCAACAAGTTCCTAGACCTTAAGGTATTGCCACTTAAGGATATCATCCTAGTATAGACCGTCTTGATGAATAAAATAAGGATACTGAAGAGATGGTTGGATTAGGTTAAGGAATAAACTACATCCTTAGAGAAGATTGAGTTCAATATAACCCTCTTATTAAACTATTCCATGGTCACTAAGGTGTCCAAACCTGATGGTACCTTCATGGATGACCAAGAAATCAAGGCTCAAATGAAGGTGTTTCTTTCTAGGTTCCATCAAGGCATTGCCAACACTAAGATGACCACAAAGGTAATGAATATATTGTCTTTTTCCAACTAGAGACTAGAGATAGCTGAGGACATTGAATAATCACTAATCCTTGTACTTATGAAACATGTCATGCTCATTCAAGAAATGCCTACCTTGTTTTGGCCTATGATCCTATACTTTAGCCAAATTGATCAATATTACCTAGCCTACCCAAAAGTTTGGATGAAGGAAGAAGTATAGAATAAATAAAGGCAACAACAAAATGCATCTTAGCAACCTCCACTAGGACCTTAAGGAATATTCCACTTTGTTTTGTAAATTTGAATTTAGAATATTCCATTATAATATGTGGCATTTTAACCATTTGGAAATATTTGGGCATCTTTCATAGGCCCACTTAAACTTTTTTATACCCAACATCCCCTTATTTCCATAGGAAATGGGGATCCACTTTTTTCAAATTATTATCTTGATTTTGAGCCCCTTATTATATGTATTTATGCATAGTCTAGGAAAGGATCATGATTTCACCTTTTATACTTGGCAAGATGGCATTGGTATTGTGTTTCCATGGACTAAATCTATTTTATATTAGTTTTGTTACATTGAGATAATTTTTGAAAACTTATGTTTTCATGGACTAACTTTACTATTTTCTTAGGACTTATTCTTTCAAGACTTTTGTCACAGACCTATCTATGTTAGGGAAATTATCACGGGCATTTTTGTCTAAAATAATTCCTCTAAAGGAACAAGGTCTGTGGGTCCTTTACCCTATGAAACTACTCTATAGTAATTTTTCCATATATAATTTTACCCTAAGAATTAGACCCTTAAGGGACTTTTACCATGAAGTATACCCCTCAGCCCTTCCACGTACCCTTCAGGACTTTTGTCCTAGATTCTTTGTCCTCTAGGACTTATCCTTCAAGATTTTATTCCAAGCCCTTTTTTTTTTGAAAAATACCCTTGGGCCTTTTTGTTTCCATCATTTTGGCCCTTAAAAAGTTCCCTTTGGACTTTTTAAAATTTCCCTTCAGCCTTTTAGAATTCCCTTGAGACTTATGTCCTAGGCCTTTTCCCTCCAAAACCATTCCTTTGGACATTTTGTCTGAGACATTTTTCCCAAGCAATTTGACATCCTTCAAACCTTTTTTTGAGATATTTTCCCTAATAAAATTAACCTACCCTTTGAGCTTTGTGTAATATGTCCATCCTTTTTATTATAACCATTTTTCCTAATAGAATTCCTTCAAGAATTTTGAAATGACATTTTACCATATGAAGGACTTTTATCCCAAGCCCTTTTACCCTAGGATAATTCCTTTGGACTTTATGTCTCAAACATTTTGTCTGATACAAAAAACCTAAAACAAATCCCCCAAGGGCACATGCCCTTTGAACTTTTTGAACTGACCCTTCAAATATTTTGAAAGTGACCTTTCAACATTTTTGAAGTCGATACTTACCCTTCAAACATTTTGAAAATGAAACTTCAACCCTTTTAAAAGTGGCCACTTACCTTTTGGAACTTTATCTTGGGCCATTGCCCTTCACACATGCCCTTTGGGACTTTTGTCCTAAGCCCTTTTCCCCTTCAACCACTTCCTTCATGATTTTTATCCTAGGTCTTTTGCCCTTTAGCCAATTCCTTTAGACATTTTTTCTAAAACATCATACCCTTTGGCCCTTTTTAGACCATCCCTTCAAGTATTCCTTTGATTAGTTTGTTTTAGATAATTGAGTCTTCAAGAGAATTTTTATTGATATTTTATCCAAAATAATTCCCCTGATGGAATTCTTGTGGACTTTGTGTCTCAAACATTTTTTCTGATGAATTAACACTTTAGGAGAATTGTTTTGGACATTTTGTCTGAAAAAATTCCCCCACATAAAAGTCCTAAAACAATTTCCCCACAAAAAACCCACAATAATTCTCCCACAAATAATTTCCTCGAGACCAATGCCATACTGCCAAGTGGCACCCTTACTTAGAGAACATTTTCATTATGTCTTGAGCTTAATTTAAGATTTTAGACAAGGGTCCCAATAGTATTTTTCTATGCTAGGTAATCAAGATAAAATGTAGAATCTCTTTTATATATTCTTAGCCTAGGTCTAGATCATATTTTCTTAATACTAAGACCTTAGGATAGAATATTCATACAGGGTCCTTTATACATATTTCTTGAAGTATTATGCTAAGTCATTTTGTGCTTATATTTGTAGGAATAGGGAATCCCAAAGAAATGACATTTTTCAATTTGATGATATTAAATTTGAAAATCACACAAATGTCATTTGATGATCATGAGGAAGTCATTTGATGGTTGTGTGAACATCAAATTTAACCTTAGAAACATGTCAAACTTATGAGATTAAATTTGACAGTCACATGGATGCCATTTGATGGTCATGAGGATGTCATTTGACTATCATGAAGACATAATTTGATATTCATGCAAATGTCAAATTTAACTTCAAAAATGGATAATTTATGGAATTAAATTTGATAGTCATGTGGACATCATTATCATAGTCACGAGGATGTCAATTGATAGTCGCATGAACTTTGAATTTAACCTTGTAAATTACCTATTTGGATTCAAAAGTGGACCTAGTAGATCGATGTTTTACATTGATCCAATAGTAAAAGATCATTGGATACTTTTTAAAGTTCTTAGATTAAATAGAGAGTTACCAAGTGGCATACCCATGTGATTGAAGTACAAGTCAAAAGTCTAAGCCAAGGTCCTATGGTGCATGTCTGCTTGGGCTCAATTGATCAATTATTTTAGATCAATTTTAAATGTCAAATCTCTATGAGGGTGACAAGTGTCACCATCATGGGAGCCTAGTACACAAATTGAATGATCCATGAGAAGAAATAAGGAGCCTAGTACATATAACTCTAAAACCTCGAGTAGCTACCAAATGGCACACATACGAAGTAGAGCAAAACATGGAGTGATGAATGTCAAGAACATAGGATTCAATGAGCCAAAACTACTAAAATCCAAAAAACTACATTAAACCAATACATAAGGATTGATGATGTGAGTCTTAGGTAGACTTTTCAAATATATTGGATTTAATTAGGTGTTGATGTGTGTCACATTTTGAAAGCTAGTAGGATATTATGGATAAAATACTTAGATCTTTAAACACTTGAGTTATATCTATAAATGTACATTGGGTCTCATAGTTGAGATAGATTATTAATAGGAATGTCTTAATATAAATGGTGAATATAAAAGTGAAGATCTAGATTATATAAAAAGCATGGGCAAGTATGCAACATACAGTTTAAATTAGTCATGATTAACAATAATACCACTAGTTCTAAAACACTGGTAAATTGATTTTGATTCTTCATGCATATGTCAAAGTTCCATTTGAAGGTGGCTAATATAAAAGATAAATAGGTTATTCTCACAACCTATAAAATGAGGCATGCATAGTTTTAGTAAATGGTGCATATTCTAAAGTTTGCATATAATTAAAGCTAAAATTGTAAAAAATTGCCTCTATATTTATGCACATGCACATGCTACATATATTTGGTAAAGGATAATTTAAAATTATAACTATAAGTATACTCTTATATGGTTTTAGACCATAGTTAAAACTCATGTTCTAACTATCACATGTAACAACCTTGCATAAACTTGGAGGATGAGGCAACCCCTTCCCCAAGTCTATATAAAAAATTATAATCTAACTTGGATTTTTGTCAAAAAAAATTTGAATATAGGGGAAGCATCAAGTTTGGTTGTCAATGAATGTGTTTATGTATTTTCTTTCCAATTTATATGTAATTAGTGGTTAGTTTATTCAGTTGTATGTTTCAATAATCTTTAGTGTGTAAAATCTACAAATGGATTCTTGATTATTTTGATTGATATACTAATTTGTAGATGTGCAATAACTATTGAAAGATTGGTAAATATATTATTCAAGATAGTCAAGTTCAAATTGATTCATAATTCTGATTATGTATGAGTGATTTATTGGATGGATTTTTCTATGTGTGTGCAACAACTGTTGCAGATAGTTCACTATCTCAAGCCATAATCACTTGATTATGGATGTGAAATAGTTTCCAATTAAAAAAAACCTTTGTCTAAGGCTTGTGAATTTCCTAAATCTTTATCTCCTTATAATTATTATCCATTTATGACTATGCATGTGAAATTTATTCTAGCAACAACCATAGTTTCTGAGAGCACTTGTCCTTTTTAAAAACTAGCTAGGGAAGTGATTCCTAAAAACCAGAGAGCTTTCTTTTTTGCCTTACCTTTCCATCCTTTTTTAAGTTTGTTTTGAGATATACCCACTCTAGATTACAATCCAACCACCCATCCAATTCGCATAGAGATACATAATCCTTTAGGAACCACACCTCCATCCAAAAACCTTGTCAATAACCTGCATGCCCTACTAGATATTCTACCAATAGGTTGTAATAGACAGTATACCTATAACTCATGCCCTAGACTGGAGTTTACCTCCATTAAGATCCTAAAATGTTAGAGTCCACCCTCTTATGACTTTGGTGTGGATAAAACTTGTATCAATAGTTAATTGGTGTTAGAATGAGGGCTGACACCTCTGATTGTACTAAAAGTCTAAAAAATAGATTGGCTTAACAAAGGACCTAAAGATATCATAGGTATTCAACATGATTTATTTGAAGACCCATTCAAATACCTTCCTAATTTATATTATAATCACCTAAGATATATTAAAGGGAATCTTGTTGTTTACAAATATGCTATGCACATTATGGATGTAAACTTTGAGGATGTAATCTACAGGTTGTTCTCTTTCACATTGGGAGAATAAATGCATGATTGGCTTATAGAGTTTGCACCTAGTTCTATTACTAGTTGGACTGATCTTGAGGAATTTTTTTGATATGATTTGGTCTAAATATTTATTCTTATGGTTTAAAAGTTAATTTAGCACCTTCTATGAGGGTCTCTATAGGTATGTTAGATATAAATTATATAAATGCCATCCAAAGAGAAATCTTTTTATTGTACCCAAACTAGAACATAGTAGAAGGGTTTAATTTTAATCTATACACTATACACAAGAAATAATAGATCCCAAATGGAGAGGATGATTAGATCATAAAAGAAGCAGAAGAACATATTTCAACTATCAATGAAGAAATTGCAATGTTACAGGAGAAATTGAGATACCAATAACAAGAAGAGGAATCCATCAAGATAGGAGAATTGGATCATGTTGATTCCATCTCGGTATTTGATGAGATAATTAAAGATAGAAATGATGGTAGTGAAGAAATTTTTAGTTTAAAGGAACATTTCCAACCTTTATAATAGCTCAATGAGATAGAAAATGCCCAGGTAGAGGATCAATTACTTTACCTTGGAAAATAAGATATTAGCTCTGAAGTTGATGTTGATGACTCTTGTGACTATTATTTTGTAATATAATCTCTATCAAAAGACTCATTTGATGATTATATCTTTGAATTATTCCCCTCTAATCATGCAGGATCTAATATTGAGATTTTAGATTATGTCATGTCTGAGGCAAGTATGTATCTTTATCATGGGGCAAATGGAAAAGGTATGTTGGCTTCCCTCAATAATTTTAATTATATTTTTATTCCCCCTTCTAATGGAATTAATTCACATAGATGCCCATTCCTTGATTTGATATATGTTGAATTCAATTTGGTGCCTAACTCTAATGTCTAAGACACTATGGTTAACTATGTGATTGACCAAGAACCCACATGTGTGTGGAAATCCACATTACTTAACATTGAAGCAAATACCTTTAATTACACACATGATTCCCATAAATAAATATATTCTAGAGCATAACTATTTGAAAGAATAATAACAAAAGGATCAACATGTAGTGGATGAGATGATCCCTCTAGAATTAATAGCTAATTAATCTTTCACTCCTAAGAAAATAAATAGTGAGCCCTAAGTAAACAAAAAAATTATTCATTATTTGGAAATTCATGAGATGATTCATTCAAATATTGAAGGTCACACTCAAAGTGAGAGTTTAGATGATGTTTTTGAGGAAAATGTTGTTCATGATTATACATATGATTCTTAATCTATCTTTGAGGACCTTTATCATAATGATTTCATAGAGGATTATGAATTTTAATATTTTAGGTCAGATCTAATATCCATCTCATTAGGTACTTTCAAGGATTATTTGTCTGAATTAAGTTCTCTTGAATACATGAGTAATAATGGTGAGCTTTTAGAATGTATGTATCACAAGGAAGACTTATTAGTTTATTTTTTTGGGATATCCCAATGAGTAACCCTAATTTTTTGTTCTATAATATGAGGGGAAGTCTTAAAATTATACTAAATGAATACAAAGATGTCCCTACCTATCTCAATACTTTAATGGGGGAAACCTTGTTATTACCAAAGAGTGAGAAGCATACCAAACAAAGTTTCCAAATACATCCCCCATCTTGTTTGGGTTTCATTTAGAGTAGGATTAGGTTTGGTTTCTTTTTTTTAATCATTTTTTTCATTATATTAATCTTTCATGTTTTCAATATTTTGCTTTCATAGATTAGTTTCATGTTTTCTAGATTATATTTTAGTCTTTCTTAGATTATATTTTCTTTTCTCTCTCTGATGATTAGAATTATGTTTGATCTAACTATAACCAAGTTAAAATACAAACCAACTAAGCTTACAACTTGTGGAAAAGGGGAAAATTAAAATCTCGACACTTTGGGACTAGTTCACATATTAGATGTATTTCTATGTTTTTTGAGTTTTTAGGATGAAAGTAGGTAATCATGGATTATTATGAATGGTGTCACAATTGAATACTTTTAATAAGCATGAAGAATTTTATCTCAGATCACTTCATACAAATTTATAAAGTTTTATTATTTTATTGGATCAAATGCACTTATCACATTAAATACCTATTGGAAGTGATAATTCTGGGTATAGGTGTAGTTGGTAGGGACATTTTAGTAATGATTTGTTTTATAATTATACTAGCTCACTGGGGTTCCAACTCTTATATTTTCCATTCAAGAATAAAATATGAGTGAAATAAAAACAAAATAAGAAAGAACCAATGAATTCAAAAAGAGCAAAAGAAAATTCAAAAGGCTCACATGATGAAATAAGGTCAATGTACCATGCATCATGATCAAGAGAAAATAATGGAATGAGAAGAGAATGATCCTAAGGTATATTTATTATATCTATGGATGCCTAGTTGGTAGTTAATCAATTCCTAATATTCCCTTATTTTTGATCTTTAATAAATATTGGAATGAAACCTACGACCCCATCAAAGCCTTTGAAAAATTCATCACATCATGGGTTAAATAAAGTAGATGTTTTACACACATAGATCCATAGAATTAGAAGGTAATTATGTTGTGTGAATTAACTTAGGTGTATATTTCATGTTTCTAATTTAAGTATTCTTTTGTGGCACACTTCATGATTTATTTAGGATTGCAAACTAGAGTTATGGGTTCTTAAATACTTAGGAGTACCCAACATCTCCCTTCTTTCCATAGAAAATGAGGACCCACTTTTTATACATTATTGTCTTGATTTTGAGCCCATTCTTATATGTGTTTATGTATATTATGGGAAAGGATAATGATTTTGCCTTTTATACTTTAAAAATATGGCATTGGTATTGTGTTTCCATAGACTAAATATTTTGTTCTATCATGTTTTTTAATTTGAACTAATTATTGTTGACTTATGTTTTCATGGACTAATTTTTATATCTTCTTGGGACTTATTCTTTCAAGAATTTTGTCATGGACCTATCTATGTCAAGTAAATTATTGTGGACATTTTTGTTTGAAATAATTTTCCCAAAGGAATTATGTCTATGGATCCTTTGCCTTCTAGAACTGCCCTATGTAAGTTTTGTCTTGGATCATTTTACCTATGAAGTAGACCCTTTGACCCTTCCACTTACCCTTTAGGAATTTAATCTTGGATCCTTTGTCCTATAGGACTTCTCCTTTAGGATTTTTTCTAAGCCCCTTTTCTTTTGAAAAATACCCTTCAACCTTTTTTTTATGGCCATTTTGGCCCTTCAAAAATGCCCTTCAAACTTTTTGAAAGTGCCCTTCAACCTTTTGGAATTCCTTCGTGGAATATATCCTAGGCCTTTTCCCTCCAAAACCATTCCTTTAGATATTTTATTTTATATATTTTTCTCAAGCCAATTGAGATCCTTCAAACCTTTTTTTAGAGACATTTTCCCTAAGGAAATGAACCCACCCTTCAATATTTGTGCAATATGTCATTTATCCTTTTTATTTTGTCCATTTTCCTTGACATAATTCCTTTGGGACTTTTTAAATGGTATTTTTCGCTATGATCCTTCCCTTTGGTACTTTTGTCCTAGGCCAATTACTTTGGATTTTATGTCTAAGACATTTTTTCTGACACAAAAATCCCAAAATAATTCCCCCCAAGGGCATATACCCTTCAAACTTTCTAAACTAACCCTTCAAACATTTGAAAGTGACCTTTTAGTATTCCTTAATTAACCACTTACCCTTTAGATATTTTTAAAATGACCTTGTCGCCATTTTTAAAGTGGCCACTTACCATTCAAGACTTCATCCTAGGCCCTATCCCTTTTCACATGCCCTTCAGGACTTTTGTCCTAGGCCCTTTTACCCTTCAGCCAATTCCTTCAAGACTTTTATCCCAACTCTTTTTTCCTTCAACCAATTCCTTCAAACATTTTATCTAAAGAATCATACCCTTTAGCCCATTTTATACCATCCCTTCAAGCATTTCTTCCAACATTTTGTTTGACAAAATTGAGTCTTTTAGAGAATTATTGTGAACATTTTATTTGAAACAATTCCCCTGATGGAATTATTACGAACTTTGTGTCTTGAACATTTTGTCTAATGAATTTAACATTTAAGAGAATTATTGTGGACATTTTTTCCAAAATAATTACCCTACACATAATTCCTAAAACAATTTCCCTACAAAAAGCCTATGATAATTCTCCCACAAATAATGACCCTGAAACCAATGCCATAGTACCAAGTGACACCCTTTCATAGAGGACATTTTCATTATGTCTTGAGATTAATTTAAGATTTTGGCCAAGGGTCCAAATCATATTTTTATATGCTAGGTCATCAAGATTAAATGTAGGATATCTTTTATATATTTTTAGCCTAGGTCTAAATCATATTTTACTAATACTAAGACCTTAAGATAAAATATTCATATAGGGTCCTTTATATATATTTATTGAAGTACTATCCTAAGTAATTTTGTGCTTATGTTTACAAGAGTAGGGAATCTTGAAGAAATTCCATGTATAATATTGATGACATTAAATTTTATAGTCTCATGGACAGCATTTGATGATCATGTAAACTTCCAATTTAACCTCAATAACATGTCAAACTTACGAGATTAAATTTAATAGTTACATAGATGTCATTTGACAATTGTGAGGATGTAATTTAAAGCTCATGTAAACACTAAATTTAACCTTGACAATGGCTAATTTATGGATTTAAATTTGATAGTCACATGGATTTCATTTGACAGTCATGAGGATGTTAGTTAATGGTCGCATGAATGTCAAATTTAACCTTGTAAATTACCCATTTGGATTTAAAAGTAGACCCAACAAATTGATAGTTCATGTTGATCCATATAGTTTGATGGAGACTTTTCAAAGGTCCCATATTAAATAGAGAGTTTTTAGGTGGTATACCCACATAATTGAAGTACAAGTCAAAAATTCTAAGCCAAGATCCTACGATGTAGATGCTTGGGCCCATTTAATCAAATGATATGAGAGCAAGTTGAAATGTCAAAGCTCTATGAATGTGATAAGTGGAACCATTACTAGTTCCCATTACATAGATATAATGACCCATAATAAGAAGCAAGGATCCCAGTATATAGAAATCAAAATCCCTGAGTAGCTTCCAAGTGGCACACATATGAAGTAGAGCAAAACATAGAGTGAAAAGTGTTAAGAACATAGGATTCAATGAGCCAAAGGTACTAAAATCCAAAAAATTGCATTAAATAAGTACATAAGGATTGATGGTGTGAGTCCTATGTGGACTTTTCAAAAATCTTGGATTTAATTAGGTTTTGACATGTGTCACATTTTGAAAGCTAACAGGGCATAATGAATATAATACTTATATGTTTGGAAACTTGAGCTATATCTATCAAGAGACATTAGGTCTCATAATTAAGATAGATTATGAACACAAATGTCTTAATATAAATGGTGAATATAAAATTGAAGATTTAGATTCTATAAAAAGCATGGATGAGCATGCAATGTATAGTTTAGATTAGTCATGGCTAATAATAGTGTCACTAGTTCTAAACATTGGTAAAGTGATTTTGGTTCTTCATGTATATGTCAAAGTTCCTTTTGAGGGTGGCTAATCTGAAAGATCAATAAGTTGTTATCACAACCTATAAAAGGAGGCATGTGTAGTTTTATTAAATGGTGCATATTATAAAGTTTGCATATAGTTCAAGATAAAATTGTGAAAAATTGCCTCTATCTTTATACACATGAACATGATACATAGCTTTGGCAAAGGCTAATTTAAAATGATAACTATAAGTAGACTCTTATATAGTTTTAGACCATAGTTAAAACTCATGTTCTAACTATCATATGTAACAACCTTTCATGAACTTGGAGGATGAGGCGACCCCTTCCCCAAGTGCATATAAATAATTATAATCCAATTTGGATTTTTTTTCAAAATTATTTTAAATATAGGGCCAACATCAAGTTTAATCATTATTAAATGTGTTTATGTATTTTCTTTCCAATTTATATGTAATTAGTGGTTACTTTCTTCAATTGTATGTTTCAATAATCTTTAGTGTGTAAAATTTGTAACTGGATTCTTGATTATTTTGATTGATATACTAATTTGTAGATGTACAATAGCTATTGAAATATTGGTAAATATATTGGTTAAGATAGTGAAGTTCAAATTGATTCATAGTTTTGATTGTGCATGAGTGATTTCTTTGATAGAGTTTTCTATGTGTGTGTAAAAACTACCTTAGATACTTCACTATCCTAAGCCACAATCTCCTAATTAAAGGTGTGCAACAATTTCCTTAAAAGGAACAACCTTTGTCTAAGGCTTGTGAATTTGTTGCATCTTTGTCTCCTTATAATTCTTAGCCATTTTTTACTATGTGTGTGAAATTTATTCTAGCAATAGCCATAGTTTCTAAGAGCACTTATCCTTTTTATAAATTAGCCAGGGAAGTGACTCCTAAAAACTAGAGAGATTTATTTTTTGCCTTACCTTTTCCTCCTTTTTTGAGTTTGTTTTGAGATCTACCCACTCTAGATTACAATCCAACCACCCATCCAATTCACATAGAAATTCACAATCCTTTAAGAACCACACCTCCATCTAAAAAACTTTTCAACAACCTACATGCACTACTATCTATTCCATCAATAGGTTGTAATAGACCACATACCTGCAACTTGTGCCCTGGAGTGGATTTTACCTCCATTGAGATCCTAAAACATTAGAGCCTAACTCATTATGATTGTGGTGTGTATAAAACCCATATCAACAAAATTGTTTAGGTGGTCTTGAGGCCTATATATAGGGGTATTCCCCCTAATTGTAATTAGGAATATTTATTATAGAATTAATACAAGAGAGCTAAGAATTTGAAAGATTATTTGCATGCTTTATTGTGTAATTTTGTGGTTTCTACTTCTCATGATTTTAAAGAGTTAATGGTTCCTTTTTATTGACTAATTTGATAATACCATTCAATATATTCATATGTTAGTTTGAGTTTAAGACTAGGCTAACAAATCTACTAGTATTATGTTCTATTTTCATCTTATTTACAATTGAGTGTGCTTATGCAATTTACTGTGAATGAGTAATTTTAATGCAACATATTCTTTTAGATATATGCATTTCCTTTCCTTTAAATCTCCAACTACATTTGTTTAGATTTGAGTAATACACTAGAGTTGGTGAACACTATTTTTATATGTTTTGTCATAAAATTTAGAAATATTGATGCCTTTAACCATTTATAACTCTCTTTTCTACCTTACCCTACTTACATTTGATCTACATCATCACTCACTTTAGTTTAGCTTATTGTGTAAATATCCATGGTTTGTTTGTGCTTGTGTAATAATTAGCAAAGTTAGAATAATTTCATAAAGAGTAACAAGAAATAAAGTGTCACTATGTAATATATGCTATCCCTAAAGTAGGGTCTACTTTCAAACTTATAATTGGCGGCTATATCTCTACTATTTTTCTATTTCTAGTAGTATTTGTATAAACAACTCAAGCCCCAAGTCTTCTAGGACTTAAAATTAAGTTAATTAGTTTACCCTTGTTCACTAGTGATATAGGGAACACATTATGTGCATTAAAAGGAAGGGAAACGTTGGCTCTAAAGGATGACCTTGATGAAATTAGTTTCATACATCTTAGTGAAATTTTATTATAATTCATTAAATATATGCATAATTGTTTGAAAGTGCACAAGTATTGTTATAGAACATTAAATATATGTATTATTTATATTAATCTTTCCACTCTTGGTAGGAATCTTTGTATTATTTTAATAATTTCATCAAAATTAGTGTTCATTCATGAAAATTTGGTAAATAATATGGATATTTGTCTAAATTTTTGAAAAGATAGTTGAAATACCCTATTCCTTTGGCATATTAAAGTTTGTTTTAATCATCTTCATAAAGATTCACATAAATTTGGTGAATAATTTAGATATCTGTAAGAATTTGTGCATAGATAAATCACATAGGCCTCACTTGTACTAAATCTAGGAATTTAAGATCATAATTTCTCTAATTCATTTGGTATTGAGTAACCCTTTATTTAAATTTATGTTGAAATATGTTTTGTAATGCTTAAATTCTCTCACATTGTTAAATAGGGCATAAAAATGCTTGGAAATGTTGATCTAACATTTATATTTGTAGGATAATGTGCATGAATAATAGTATTTGTGTAGGTATTGAGAACTTTGAGATTTCATGGCTTGGATCCTAAAAGATCAAGGTAAATTTACTTGAGCTAAGGATTTTATATAAGAAGATTGATTGATCTTTTTAATATTTGACACTTGTGAAGCTATATTTGAAATTCCTTTACTTTTAATACCCATTTTGTATATTGGAGTTGCCTAAGATTAGAACCAAAAATTGATCTAAACCTAAGATCACTTTAACATCCTTATAAACTTGTAAGAAGGCTAGAGAAGATAAAGGTAGGTGTAGGAAGTCCAAGACCAAGCCAAATTCCCCATCTAACCAAAATTTACAACCCCTTTTGCCAATCATGTGATGGTTATCTATCTCATCCATCAATTTCCCTAAAGCTATGCATGATTTGCTGAGGAACCTAGAAAAATATTTGCCTCCCTTTACCCCCACTTTTTAGAGTAATTGTTGAATAGCATATAAAATCATTTAAAGCATCTTTGAGGTTGTTTAATGTGATTCATGAGGATGTGGCTTGTTATCTCTATCCATTTACATTATAAGATGTGACTTAAGATTGGTTCCTTAACTTGTCAAAAGATTCCATCATGGGATTGGGTCAGTTAAATGATACCTTTATTGCCCAATTTGGTAGGGTAGTGAACCCATGATTTATGTACTAATAGTTTTCCACCCTCAAAGGAGACATAAAAACTAATTAGAACATTCAACGTAATGTTCCAAAAGATTTATACCCTAACATCCTCACCCTATAAACCAATAGATGATTTGGCATTAAAATATACAAAAATTCCTTAGACCTAATGATGATTGTCTTCTTGAGAAGAGCCTTGAATATTGGCATGTTGCCTTTGGCATATGCTGAATCCATCTATATTGATGAGAAAATGTACTCACAAGGGCATCCTACCTTTTCTATACCAAACAATGACCCAACACTACCTACTCTTAATGTCATACCCAACATGAATTAGAACATGCCTACATTAAACCAACTACTAGTAATTAACCATTTACCATTAAGCCATGCTACACCCAACTAGTAGTTAGGATTATTTAACCAAGTGAATTTTAGAGCACATACCTAGAATAACTTTGGTCAATCATTGGTACCCATAAATAACACTAACATTCAAATTGAGACTCAAAATAAGAACTTAGATACTCCAATGGGAGAATTATATTCAATATAGAGAACTATTCAGAAACTCACTAATGATTTCTTGGATTTCAAGAAACAGATGGAAAATAGTGAGAGTTCCAATAGAAATTACAAAAAACATAGATATAATATACCATTCAATAGGTCTAAAAATAGTAGTAAGCCCCCTTTGATCAAGTTTCTTGAGATTAAAATTTGTGAGTTCACCTTATCCAACTGGTATCGAGTGAACAACACAACCAGACATGGAGAACTAGATTGAATTGAGTTTTATCATGTGTTTGAAGCCATTCATATCTAAATGGAGGGGTTCAAGATGAATCCCATCAATCAAAGTAATGATAAAGGATATAAAAATACCAATGATGCTTCTAAAACCCCTAAAATAGTCCTCATGGTTGAGACTTATGATTTTTACAATCAAGATGACAATGAGCCTAAAGACAATGTTGAAGAGGTGCATGCTTTCCAACAATACCAGAGGAGAAACTATTCCTTGAGAAGTAAAGGCCAAAACCCATCTCTGTAAACTTCCACCCCACCTAATAAAATAGATACTCCTCTCGATGGTAAGATAAACAATAATCTTCCACCCCTAAAGGTAAGTAAAGTCAAAAAACAATAGAATCTCCCTATATAGTACCAAAAGGTAGATTCAACATAGTGGAAGATATGAAAAATATCAAGGTGAACATAACATTTCAGGAACTCACTTAAATCATTGAATAGCATGATTTGACACTAAAATCATTAAATAAAAATTCTAGCTCTAGTAAAGCTAAACATGCTCATGCAAATGTGGTAATGTATAAGAATAAGCATGAAGTTCCATCATTTCTTTTGATCATAAGTATTTTTTTCAAAACTTCATAATTATTTTCTTGATTCTAGTACTTTAGATAACATTATGCATTTAAGAATTTACAAAAAATTGGGGTTAAACCCAATCAAATTAGAGAAGGTAGTGGTGTAACTGGACAAATCAAGAGTGAAATGGTCGGTGAATTATTGAATATTCATATACATCTTGTCCATGAACCTTGAATATAGTAGTTCAACATTCAATTCATTGACATAATTGAGGCTTAAAAATTGTTATTAAGTTGAGATTGGACTAAATCCCTAAATGGATATATGTCATTTATTGTTACCACATGTGGCTACTTTGGCATGGGATTCTCAATTAGATCAGGATCGACCGAGAACTAAAATAAAATACACAATATATAAATATAATTCTAAGAATGAAAAGGTAAATTACCAATCCTATGACTTAGGCTTTTACACTTTGGAAACCACTAATGTTATTATAGGTGACAAGGTGAAATAAAAAATAAGGGTCCTTATACATTGCACTTTGATGGTGCACTAGCTAAACAAGGTTCTATCATTAGAATATTTCTAACAAATATTGAAGTAAAATAGTATCTAGCTTCTTATATATTATAGTTTATTTATACTAATAATTTAGTAGAATATGAAGATTTTATTTTAAGACTTTCAATCAAACATAAGGTAAAATAACTACTAGTCTATGGTGATTTAGAATTAGTTGTTAATCAAGTCAAGAGTAGATACTAGTGTAAGCTTTCCTATTTAAGAAAGTATAAATTTAGAGCTTGGGATTTAATTAAGTATTTCAACTCATTTAATATTGTTTTCTTACCCATGAAGAAGAACCAATTAGTATCTCCTCTAGCTTTAATAATAGCAAACTCAGTTCCTTTATAACCTTTGAACTTGCAAGAGTTTACTATGGAAATAATTTCATACCCCTTTATGCCAAACAATATGAATCACTTTCAATTTTTTGATGATGATAAGTAGATAATTGACTTCATGTGTAATTCTAGCATATTTTAATCCCACATTATTAATTAACATGATGAAAGTTATATAAAAAATTAAAAGGACAATGAAGATGTAGTAATACAACTTAAGGAGAACAAAATACCCAAGGGCATGATCTCCTTGAAAAGGATGTTTGATCTGGATAAATAAGGAACTAAAGCTAAACAACCCAAGGTGAGTGGAAAAGATTATAAGTAGGCAGACATGGGAGATATTAGGAATGATGAAAGTGTTAACATTAGTTTAGTTTGAATTGATGAAGAGTTGAAGGATGTTGTTACCCTTTTATCCAAGTTTAAATATGTCATTACCTAGTCATATGATGATCTTAAGATATTTGATACTTGTGTGATTACTCACACTATCCCTTTGAAATAAGCCTACAAACCCTTTAGGCGAAGAAAAATCCCAATGAATCTAGTGATAGAACCATTAATTTATAAAGAAGTGAAGAAATTTCTAGATACAAGGATAATCTTTCACATACAACACTCGCCATGGGTTTCCAATCTTATGCTAGTCCAAAATAAGAATGGTGAAATTAAACTTAGTGTTAATTTAAAAAACTTAAAAAATCCTCAAATAAGGATAATTATCCCTTGGCATCCTTAGATGAGGTCATTAAATTGGTGAGTGGGTCTATAATGATGTCATTTCTTTACATTTCTTTAGGCTACAACCAATTCCTAGTGAGTAAAAATAATATAATGAAAACTGCCTTCACCATCAAGTGGGGAACGTTCACATACAAATGAATGCCATTTAGGTTGATCAGTGTAGGAACAAATTTATAGTAATAAATTCACCATGTATTTCATGGATTAATAGGTAAGTGAATCATTATTTACCTAGATTATCTTATAGTTTTTCTAAAAATAGAGGAGATTACATGATGCATTTGGAACAAGTGTTAGAGAAGTGCAGAGGTATGGCATTTATTTAAACCCAAAAAAGTATATTTTATGTAATTGAGGGTACAATTCTAGGATATTTAATCACCTAGGAAGGTATGACTATTGAACCTAATAGGATAAATGTAATTTCAACGGTAAAAATCCCTAATATTAAAAAAGGGCTGAAATCTTTATGGTGAAAGCAATTTTGTAATAAAATTTATCTCTAGTTTTGCATAGATTGTAAGACCACTCAACACAATGTTTAATAAAGATGTGATGATATAATGTACTACTAAATCAAAGAAGTGCCTTCAAGACATTAAAGATGCTATTGGTCAAGATCCTATTTTGATAAGTCTTTATTTTAGTAAAGAGTTTTCTCTATACTCTTTTGTTTTTGATCAAATTGTTACCACTATCTTGACATAGAAGGAGGATGACAAAGATCAACCTATAGCATTCATGAGCACCAAATTGAAGAATGTAAAATTGAACTATCCTATTCTAGATAAGCAAGCCTAAACATTAATGAAGGCCATCAAGAAGTTTAGACACTACATCTTGAGGAACAAGATGTATGCCATAGTGTTTGATCTGGTTGTCAAGTTGATGCTAGTACAAAATGGACTTAGAGAATGAAGAGGGAAGTGGATGACCAAAATCTAAGAATATGACATAAAAATAAAATCTAATAAGTTAGTTAGATGCTAGGGTTTAATCTAGATTATTATAAATATTAATCCACCCATTGATGATTTATAGGTTGAAGCGAGTCAAGTATCTAATGGTAATTGGTATAAATATATTGTACACTAATTATTGCAAGGAATGTGTCCTCCACACCTCAAAAGGTAACATAAAATTGCCCTCAAGCTAAGATCATCTCATTTTATGATCAAAAGAGGAGTCCTCTAAATAAAAATTATGAGAGGATCTATCTAAGATGTGTATCTAGAGTTGAAACCATGGAAATCATGAATAATTTTCATGACAAACTAGGAAGTGGTCACCCTTCAGAGTGTACCATAACATACAAAATATTGAGAGTTGGATACTATTGGCCAACCATATTTAAAGACACCCATGCTCATATGCAAACATGCCATCAATGTCAACTATTTGATCAATGAGATATAAAGGCATCCATGCATTTACGATAAATTATTAAAGAAAGGCCATTTACACAATGGGGCTTTGACTTCATAGGAGTGATCAATCCTAATTCCTTAATAGGACACAAATTTGTACTCACTACCATGGATTATTGCACTAGGTGGACTGAAGTAGTGGTCACCAAGAATACTAGAGTAATTGACATCATCAAATTATTAGAATAAAATAAAATCACTTGGTTTGGGACACTCCTATCTTTAGTATGAGACAATGGCCCAGATTTTACGTTAGCTGAATTCATCGAATGGGCATATGAAAATCAAATAGTGATCAAGTTTGCTTGAAACTAAAACCCTCAAGGTAATGGAGTTGTATAATCTACCAACAAAAACTTGATGAATGCCATCAATAAATTCTCAAAGAATAAACCCATCTAATGGTAGTCATTGTTGTAGACACCAAAAAATTGCACACCATGATTATGAATGTCTCAACTCCCATGGACCACCTTAGGACCCCCTTAGGCCCAACCTTGAACTTTTTACACCTATCTAATCCTAACCAACTTAACCCAAATCATTTTGACCTAATGGCTAAACCCACATGGATAAAAAAAACTTAACCTTTCTACCTTGGCCCTATCGATCATCAAGGGTCACCCTGACCATCAACAATCACCTTGATCGTTAATGATCACCCTGACCATCAATGATCACCCTTACCATCGATGGCTAGGTTTCACTACCTAAAAAACTTAACTAACCTTTCAATTTTGACTTGTTTTTATATAATTAGAATGTCTAATTCATGTGTGATCCTATGCATGTTGAATTTAAAATTAGACAACAAGTTGGAATCCTTGTTAACATCTTGTTGTACCTCTCCTTCCTTGCCTATAAGGAAAGAGATTAGGTAAGCATATCAAGAGGAGGTAAGAGAAATAGAAAGGATAAAGATCAAGATAAATCATCAACTTCTTGTACATGTATCTTTTCATCAAAAATCATCTTCAACAAGCTCCAAAACTTCTCTAGGCCATCAATTGCCAATTGTCAAACCATGAACTAAGTATATTATTGTTTATTTCAAGTTTCAATTATTTATTTTATAAATTACACCCATCCACCCATAACTTTTTTTCAATCATCTAAATAACTAACCCTTGAACCAACCACCTCTAAACCTTACTCTCTACCTTGAAACCAATATCTGACCCAAACGCACCTTGTAGAACCATTTTACAACCTCAACCAAGCAACTTTCTTGACCTGAACCAAAATTGATAGTAACCATCAATGATCATCCTGATCATCAAAGATCACCCTAACCATCAATGATCACCCTGACCATTGATGATCACTATGTAAAATCAGACACCTAAAATCAGCAAGCAAAAACCACTTCTCAACCTCAACCAAAACCCTATTTTCTTGACTTATATCATAATACAGACCAAAAATAACAACCTAGCCATACTCGAACAAAATTTGACAATTTGGGATTCACCTTAATGTTATCTTATTAATTTAATCATTTCTAATGAATAATATTTATTTCACCTAAATTAAGTACTTTCATTTATGTTATGCGACCTTATTTTATCAGCATTAACTTATCTTAAAAGGTGGATTGATAGCATCCAAGGAGGTCATGTACTTATTAGATCTATCTTGTTAGGAAATCCACCTTACTACCTAGCTAACCAACCATTTTCTAGTCTTTTCTTATGTAGGTCATCCTCCCAAGCCAAAGAAGAGATATCACAACCATCTGGATCATAGAGCACAAACCAAGTCTAGGTTATACCAACCTTACCCTTATTTTTAGTTTCACTCTTTCTTCTTGAGGAAATAAATAAAAATTTGAGTATAACAATATAACATGCCCGATAGGACCCCCACCATTTCTTTCATTTTCATAGTTTGCATTTACATGCTCTCTCCTTATTTTGTGCTCAAAAATGAAATTGAAATTTCTTTTTGGGTTTAAAATCAACTACATCCATCATTTGCTTACATGTTTAGCTCAAAGTAGCTTAATTAAGTATGTAATTAATCATAGTATCACTCTTATCATACAAAAACCAAACCACTCACCAATAAAATATAATAATAACTTGACATAAGGCCCATCTAGGATTTCATCACCTAGTGGTCACCTTACCCTTTTTCAGCTATCTCAATTGGATTTTACTACCAAGGGGAGAACCAACTCAGCTTTTTAGTTGAGTATAAACTCTATAAATTAGTATATATTGGCTAAGCACCTGATAACCTTATTACTATAGTGTGTGAAGTGAGGGGGTAGGTCCCAATACCAAGCCATGCATTGATTCCAATACTAATTCCATTTGAAAGATTGAACACTACCTGAAACCTAAGATTTCTTATCTCGTACCCATTCTACCAAACCAAAGTTGATTCAAATCTTAAATCTTAAGGCATAAGCCACAAGTGAGACTAAAAATAACCTTAGGATTTAACATACTTTAGAGTGTGTTCTATCTTTCTTGACTTTTTCTTAGTTTCTCTTTGTTTGAGTTATGAGAAAGCTGAGCTCTTTTTTTGGCTACCTTCTAAAATTTGGCCTTCATTACACTAATCAATAGGGATCTCACCTATATTTGCATCTATATATCCTAAATTTTTTATATTTATAGACAATAACCCTCTTTCCTTATCATCTTATCTTGCATCACGAGCCACTTGTACTCCCAACCTCACCTACAATCAATCAACTCTTAACTATAACTAACCAACAATAAATCAACAATAACCTAACCCCACATATAACCAATAAATAACCTATAAATAGAAAATTTATCATCACCTTAAGCAACCAACAACCTACAACCAACTAGCAACCTATCAATAAACATTTAACTATTATCAAAATCAACCTAACCAAGGTTACCTATCCCAATCATCATATAAAATACCTCAAACTCATTAAAATTTTGACTACTTAACCAAACATTAATATCAATCACCTAAAACCACTTTATGGAAACCTTATTTATCTCAAAAATAATATTTGGTTTACCATTTTAGTCACTCAACCAACAACTATCACCCTAACCTATCAACCAACAACATCAATCTAACCTATCAACCACTAATTATCAACCTACCTTATCAACCTTTCTTACCTTACTCAACCTATCCAACTTATCAAACTTATAAAAAAACTAACCATATATACCTTACGAAACCAACCTACCCCACCAAACATACCCAACCAATCAAACCAAACTAACCTATCTTATCGAACAACCTTACCCAACCAACCAACTAGCTCACCACCTCAAAATAAATTGATGCACCTTCTTCCTAGGTAGTATACCCCACTGGGGGAATCATATGCCTCAATACTAGGCAAACTTTTAGAGGCTTATTTTATTAGACTCCCTCCAGTCAAGCCTATCAAAACTTCTTTTCCAAAACCACTTTGGTTCATAGAGAATGATATTTTTTCATATCATCGCACACATGGACATGACATAGACAAATGTTCAAATTTTAAGATGATCATCCAAAACCTTACTGATCATAAAGAGGTCCCCAAGGATAGACTCCATGTTCCTCATAACTTAGCCATGAATATCTTCAAGCAATCAATAATTAGACCTCTTCCTTCTCTCATTATTGAGGAAAACCATGATCAATCCCTCAACACAATGAGGCCCATCAATCAAATTTGGCCCTTATAAAACCTATAACTAAGGAAATTATGATTGTACCAACCTTAACCAATCTACTTGTTGATCTAGTAGAACCTTTAAAACCACAATTAAGGAAACCAACCAACCTACTTTACATCACCTTTTAGTGGATCAACCTCAACCCAACCAACCTATTTGACTTCACCTTTTAGTGAATCAACCTAAAACCAATCAAATCTCACTTAAGGTCAACCTAACCTCAATTACAACCAAGGTTACCTAATTATTCTATAGCTTGGTCACCTTTATCTACCTTATGGAATTATCTTTGGTTCAATTCCCTTTAGAATAGGGCCAAATATTTGCCATCCTACCTTACCCAACAAACCAAGTAGCCAACTAAACCAAGAAAATGAACCAAATTAACCATTTAACTTACCTATTTCAACCAATCAAACTAACCTTTGAACCAAATCAATCAACCATAGACAACTTATCAATCAACCCAAACCAACATCAACCCAACATCCCACCTAAAATATCACCTTTAACTTGACCTTTTTACCCACTAATAACTAATAACTAACAACCCTTGGGGCATAGATGAATTCATTTTCATCCCTTTTTGCTAACTACGACCTTTACCTTTGGATCATTTCCCCACCTCAATCATTTATGGCAAGAGTAACTAGGGGAACTCTCCCTCTAAAAGGCTCTAACCACCTAACATATCCTTATAAATTTGCATTCACCTAACCTTGACCCTTAACCTAACTTAACCATGGAGATCACCTTTTTGTACAACTCTTAGCAAACCAACTCAACCAGCCATGGAGATCCCCTTTCTCCACAACCCTTACCAAACCAACTACTAACCCTTTTGAGATTACCTTTCTCTATAAACTGACCTATCAGAGATCACCTTTCTCCAACCAATCAACCTATTTAAGAATATCTGATTATCCCTCAACCAACTAAACTGACCTATCAAAGATCAATTTTCTCCAACTAACCAACCTATTTGGGAGTATCTTATTCTCCCTCAACCAACCAACATATTAGGGAGTAGCTTATTCTCCCTCAACCATTTAACCATTGGAGATCATATTTCTATACCAACCAAACCAACCATCACCTAACAAACCTTGCCATTGACTATTGTCAATCTGACATTCTCTTTTACATGACTAATCAGGCATCAAAAAGTAATTGGGAGACATATTTACCCCTAATTGGCCTAAACCATTTACATGAGTATGGATCTAGGGCATTATTCAAACCTAAGCCCCTAAATTCTTTGCAATCTCATCAAGTTCTTTGGTTAAACCAAGTTCTTGGTCATCTTGTGCCTAAATTAAGCTCATCCCTTGATCTAAACCACCTTCATCTCCTTATTTTGAATAAAAATGACTAAAATTAGGTCATTTGATTATCTATCATAACCTTAGCCTAATATTAAAAATGGGCACCATGGCTCTACCCATGGCATGTTTCTCATGGTACTTTCCAACCTTTACAGGGTAGATTTTCATGGTCATTATCACTTGAACCTCATTTGCCCATCGTTAACCTTCTTATGCTATGGTTTTTCCCCATAAATGAAATAATTTAAGCCTATATAGACTTTATCATGTATAAATTAACATAAAAATTATTTTGGGATATCAAATATCATTTGGGTCAAATATCTATCATGCAAACTGCTCCCTTAAAGGATAGTAGCCCAAAACATCAAAATTGCTTAATAGACTGCTCCCTTGAACGACAACTATCAAACATGTACAACTCTAAAATCTTAGACCACTCCCTCAAAGTATGGATAAGTTAACTTCGTCAAAATAAATCACTTGGAAGCTTCGCACATTAATAGATTGCTCCCTTGAAGGATAGTTGCCAAACCATCAAAATTACTTAATAGACTATTCCCTTGAAGGATAACTTTCAAACATGCATAACTCTAAAATCTTAGACCACTCCCTCGAAGGATGGCTAAGTCAACTTTGTCAAAATAAATCACCTGGAATCTTCCCATGTCGATCGATTTATAAAACCCATAAAAATAAAAGTAATCAAAATACCCCCCTAAAAAAAACAAATTAATCCTAAGGAATCTGCATTCAACTTTCACAATAATATTATTAGACTTCCCACATTGATAAATATACACCCTATACAACATGGAATTGTCTATCATGGTTCCTAGGTTACCTACAGAAGGGGCAAGCCATCCTCACAAAAAGGTCACACTACCACCCATTCACCCTTTTCATCCATCTCTATTTACCCTCGATCAAGTCAAGGGATTTTGAGATTACTTGACACTTCATGATCAAGCTACCTTGTTTTAACCAACCAACTAACATACACACAAATCATGAAGGGTTTTTGTTTATAATCCCACCCATATTTCCATTATGGGATTTTCCAATCAGAGTCTCTAGCCTCCTCATTTTACCTCTTGTGGAACTTGTGAAAGACATATGTCTTCCAATATCAAGTCTTTAAACCTTCAACTACTAACTTTTGTACCCTTTCACCAGGAAATGGGACACCTTTTTTCCAAACCAAGTGGTACACCAAATTGGGAAACCTATTTGACACCACACACCCAACTAAGAGATCACCCTTTCTCCACCAACCTTAAACCAAGCAACCTTTGACCTTTTTGGAGATTACCCTTTCTCCACAACCTTTTTCACAACCCAACTAGGAGATCACCTTTCTCCACTAACCTTGACATTTTGAGCCAACCCATTAGGTAGTAGATTATTATCCCTTAACCATTGAACCATTAGAGATTACCTTTCTCTACCAACCTTGACCTTTTAAGCCAACCCATTAGGGAGTATCTTATTCTACCTTACCCATTGAACCATTAGAGATTACTTTTCTCCACCAACCAAACCTTTTTGATCAACCAAACCAACCATTAGAGATTACCTTCTCCATCAACCATTGACACATTGGAGATCGCCTTTCTCCACCTCACTTGGACTTGGCCATTTTGGCCCAAACTTTCACATATTCTTATGATGACCTTGCCTTAGTCTCTTTAACTACACCAGCTACATTACCATGCTTGAATATTTTTTGAACTTGCACCACCTCATGCATACCCAACTAATTGGTGCATTTTCAAGATTACTTCCTACCTTAAATACCGATGACACCTGACCTATTTATGTTTTCCTCAAGATCACTTCCTACCTTGGATACCCATGGAAATAATGACCTTATCTAAGAGACTAATAGGTATACCTAGACACCATGCCTAAATGTGGTCATGTGGTACACTGGTCACTTGTCCCTTATCACTAACCTTAATTTTTACCAATCACAAAAATATTGTCTATGAATGATCTTGACTATCACACTTCATCACATTTGATGTGTTTGTTTCACTTTAATACCCAACCTTTTACCACCCTATCATACCCAACCTTTTCACCCACCTACCCACTCATCAAACTCACACATAATTCTATTTTATCTCATCACTTCCTAGTTTGAGGGGGAACACTTCCTCCCATCCTTGGGGTAACCTTGACCTTGAACCAATATTCACCCTTACCTATACCCATAATCCATTTTTTTTGTAGCTTATTGATATAAATTGCATAACAAAAAGGGACAAATACAAACATTAGAAAAATGTACACTAAAATTCCAATGTCACAACTCCTTTGGACCACATTAGGATCCCCTTCGGCCCAAAATTGACCTTTTGATCCCTAACCAATCCTAACCCACCTAACCCAAGTTAGTTTTACCTACTAGCTAAACTTACATGGATAACCCAACACTAACCTTTCTACCTTGGCTATATCGACCATCGAGGGTTACCCTAACCATTGATGATCACCTTGACTATCAATGGTCAGGTTTAACCACCTAAAAACTTAATCAACCCTTTAATTTTGACTATCTTTTCTATAATTAGAATGTCTAATTCACATATGAGCCCATGCATGTCAAAGTTAAAATTAGATAGAAAGTTGGACTCTTTGTTAAAATCTTTTTGCACCTCTCCTTCCTTGCCTATAAGGAGAGAGATTAGGTAAGAAAATAAAGAGAAGGCAAGAGCAAGAGAGAAGAAAAAGATCAATATCAATCATTAAATTCTTATGTAAGTATATCTTCATCAAAAATAATATTCAAAAAGCTCTAAAACTTCTCTAAGCCATCAACCATCAACTTTGAAACCATGAGCTAAGTATATTATTCTTTGTTTTAAGTTTCAATTATTTAGTTTATAAATTGTACCAATCCACCCATAACCCATTTTAGTCATCTAAATAACTAACCCTTGAACCAGTCACCTTTGAACCTTACCCTCTACCTCATAACTAATATCTAACCCAAACCCACCTTGTAGAACCATTATAAAACCTCAATTAGGTAACCTTCTTGACTTGAACCAAAACTGATTATAATTATCAATGATCACGCTAACCATCAATGATCACCCTAACCATCGATGATCACCCTAATTTTCGATGATCACCCTAACCATCGATAATCACCTTGCCCATTGATGGTCACTATGTAAAACTAGACACCCAAAATTAATAACCAAAAACCACTTCTCAACCTCAACCAAAACCCTATTTTCTTGACTTTTATCACAATATAGACTAGAAACAAAAACCTGACCATACTTGAACCATATTCTGATAGTTTGGAATTCACCTTAATGTTATCTTATTAATCTAAGTATTTCTTATTAATATTATTTATTTCACCTAAATTTAGTACTTTCATTTATGTTATGCAACCTTCTTTTATCAGCATTAACTTGTCTTAAAAGGTGGATTGACAACCTTCAAGGAAGTTGTGTACTTGGATCTAGATTGATAGGTAATCCATATTCCTATTAGCTAACCAACCATTTTATAGTCTCTTTCTTATGCAGGTCATCCTCCTAAGACAAAGAGGAGATCTCAAAACCATCTAGATCATGTAGTGTAAACCAAGTCCAGGTTTTACCAACCTTACCCTTGTTTTCAATTTCACTCTTTCTTCTTGAGGAAATAAATCAAAATTTAAGTTTAATACCTACTAAAGTATGTTTTATGGGTGGACATAATAAGATAAAAATAGGTACTCAAGGCATCCCTATTGCTACTAGTCTATGGGTAAAAACCTATTTTTCCTATCACACTGAAGCTGCCCACCTGTGAGTTTATGGCTGAGTATATGAAAGATGATGAAAGAGTATAGTCCTAAATAATAAACATCATCTAAATGGAAGATGCTAGATATTAAACACTAAATTTTTTTGGCAAGCATCATGATGTTTTGAAGATATGGTTCAATAAGCAATCCAAAGTTAAAGAGTTTCACATATCAGACTTAGTCTTACTATGAGACAAGGCCCATTAGAAGAAGGGACAAAATGAAAAATTCACCCATCTCTAGATTGGACCATATCAAGTGGCATAAATATTGGGCAAAAAAGCATTCAGGCTTAAGGACCTACAAGGGAATGACTTAACCTTGCCCATTAATGGGCAATACATGAAACATTATTTCTCTACAATTCTATCACAAACTCTAGAATCATAGTAATCTTGTTTAGAGTTAGAGTAGGTAGGAGTGGAGTAGTTTCCTTTCTTTATTTGATTTCCTATTGTGTCCTTTCTTATTTTCTTTCTTTGCTTCTTTGTTGTGTGTTTTCTCACTTTTTGCTTGTTGCTTATTTTATATCATGTGTTGTAGCTTAGTAATAAGTCCTTTGGATAGGAATTCATTGTCTTAATTTGTGTTAGTCTCATCTTGAAAATGGGAAGAAGTGATTGATGGTTTTAAGCATTGGTCATCCAAAGCTTGAAAACACTAGCAATGTTCTAATTTAGAAAATTTGGGCATGGTTAATTGGAAGTTAGTTTTCTCACAATAATCTTAAGACATTTTAAGACTAAAATATAGTTTAGATGACTAAAAATTTAATTGAAATAGTGTTTGAATCTATGTAGACCATCATAATATCACTTAAATGGACCAAATAAATTATTAGGGTAGGATGTGATATTTAAAAGTGAATTATGTCTAGACTATGTATTGACAAAACCTTACACCTACCTAATTTTGGTTCCCAGCCATTCTAGTTTATGAATGTAGGTATAAAAAATATGATACATCAATGAAGTTAAATCATAAAATGCCTTTAGATTCCATGAATGGTGATTTAGGTAATCACTACTAGGGCTATGAATGTCTGGTTGGTAGTAGAGCAAGGCCTAGAGTGGAATCAAAATTTTCTCTATCTCGGCTATGGATGCCTGGGTGGTAATAGAATAATGCCCAAGCCATTCTCAACTAAGAAAAGCATAATTATATAATATCTAAAGAATACTTAAGTCATTTCATGTTTGATGTCTTGAAACTTGAAAGTTATCATTTCTAAACCCAATAACAATGGTTAAATAACCTCAAATAACACACAGTATGATTATCTATAAGGTTTAAATGTTATTTCAAGCCTATAGGATTTCATCAGTTCTAAACAATATTTTTGATACTAACTAAAGATCATAATGAGGTAACTAATTTTTTATTTATCTTTGAGTAGAATATCTACATTCTATAATTTTTTAATATTCCCCATAGAGATTGCCATTTGTTGATGACCAACATCCCCTATTTCAAAATGGGGACCCTCATTTCTTCAATTTTAAAAGTGCCCAAAATACCTAGCATAGTAAATCATTTAGTTACATATAGACTCATTTTAATTTACTAATGTTTGTAATTATATGGTTTTTAGTTAATTATTCATTTTTCAATAAGGATTAGTACTTAAAAATATTCAAATTATGGCAATCTTCTTTAACTTCTATTTGATAATGAATTATTGACCATGAATGGTTTGATGAGGTGCAAATAAGATTTCTCTAAGGGAATATGACTTGGCCCTTTAATAAGCACAAATGCAACTAGTTTTGCTAGATATTATTAAACTAACATTGTTTTTTAAAGAATTTACTTGCAAAGTTTTGATTTAAAATTGTTTAAATTTTCCTACGATGGGCAATGATGTCTTCAAAAAACTTAGTTTCTCACTTGACCTCACAAGATGTCAAATTAAAAATGTAGTTTATGACACCTCATGGGATGTTAAAGTTCAAACTAAGGATTAGGGTGATACATAGCCACCTCATTATGCCTTTTAATGCCTTAAATATTCATCATATCTTGCACATGATATGTGGAGTAAATCTACCAAGTTTATGAGCTATGTGGCATCATCTAGAGAGCTTGTAAGGAAAATAGCCAGTTAAATTCAAATCCTAGGGTTACGTGTCAAGATCTTAGCTTCCACAAGTAATCCCATTAAATATGAGTCACCATGCATCCTACCACAATGCTAAATCCTATGAGATACCATCATGTGTATCATCGACAACTAGCCAGACCCGAGTAACCTTCCCAACCAATGCGTGTCCCCCTTGGATTCATCTAAGGTCACTACATGTCCACACCATGTTACATCAATTAAAATATCATAAGATATCATAAGTCAAGAATTTAGGTTGCCTCAAGACATCTGATCAAGGTTTAATTATATATAGTTATCTAAAGTGCTTTTAGGAATGACACTTGGTAAAGGAATGAATAAAAACCCATGAGAATGATGTGTGTCTGCTTTGAGCCTATATGATGATGCCACATGTCATTTTAATTAAGTTCATTTATTAGATCCAAGAGATCATCTCTAAGTTTTATGCATGTCTCCACTTGAGCCACGTGATTATCACCAATTTAATGATAGTTATCCAAAATCCTTTTGAAATATATACCTAGTAATGTAAAGGCCCGATTATCTACGAGAGCAATCCAAGTACTCCCATGACCAATCAAAACTAAAAATCACCACTAAATAGCTTGTTATGAATTGAAATATTACACATGGTTGGATATAAATGATTCATCACATAAAGATTCCTTCTAAGTCCATGAGATAATCAAAAGATGCTAGTGTCTAAATTTCAAGTTGACTAAGTAGCTTAGTCATATTTAGGCCCCATGAGTACCTAGCTAGAATTGAGGTAAAATCCACATGTAAAAAGATATAAATATTTAGATTTAAATCTAAAATTGATGGAAAATCAAAGGATAATTAAAAATAAATTTAATTTTTTTGAAATTAGTCATTAGAAGTAGTAGTTCAAAGATTGTTTCAAATATAAGTAAAGTTAACAAGTTTTCCATTAATACGGCATGAACTAGGATCACCATCAACATTGAATTAATCAAAGTGATATTTTAAAAGGACACACAATTAAGGCTATTACTATTTTCATTCTAAAATCTATACACATTTATTTTCTCTATTATTCATGCTCTCATAGTTCAATAAAGATCAATACATTTTTAAGTTACACTCCCAATCTCCATTATTAGAGCTTAGAATTTATAAGAGGATATCAAAAAGATATTGATTGCTACTTATAAAATTGTAAAATATGGCATAGGTAGGTCCCTGTAATCCAAGTAAGATAAATTATTTCTTAAATTATGAATTCATGTTCCAATATGGTACTTATATTGTCTTCAGAAACACCAAATTCATTCCTAAGGCCATTGCATCTGGGGACATGCATTAAATTATCATTTATTTAAATATAGAGGTAGATAGGGATGTTGATGAGGATGAAAACATTCCTCATATAATCCAATTGGATTCAAATATCCTATACATCAACATAGTCAGTCTCCACAAGGCTACCGTCAAGCCATAAGTCATGTCATGCATTGACCTAGTTCATGAAATCTTTGGGAAATCAAGATGTGATGATGAGATGCTAAAATCAATGTGCCAAAGGATTTTGATTAGTTTCATAGTAGGTATAATCTTTGATAAATATTAATACCTTCCCTCTACATAAATAGAGTACAACCAGGTCATCCTTGATAACTAGTATGAGGTGCACTCCCCAAAGAAGGTCATGGCATCATGGGTGATTAACTCAATAAGAGATATTCTCATGGATGACCATGGAAGCCTACCCATCCATTAATTCATGAAATGAGGTAATACTGGATTATCCCTCTTGAAAAGAGTATTTGGTAATCCACACATTTTTTCTATAGACATAAGGACTATCCCATTGCTACAAATAATCCTTGAAGACCAATAAATTCCCCCACTTGGGGAAATTATCAACAACAATATAGTATATGAAATTTAGGACACTTGAAATAATGGTGCCAATTTTTCATGATGAGTTACTTTTTGGATGAAATAAGTGTAACTACACAATTGGGTCAGAATTCATGGTCCCCTGAGTGACAATAAGTTGTGACTCATCTCTTCTCTATGATGCATATCCATTAGTTCAAGTGTAGCATAAGAATAATTATATAAGAGCTCTACCCAATAGTTTAAAAGTAAATAATTTAATGTGAGATGCATAGGGTTCCCTTGGAAGTTAGAAAGACTTTTAGAGACATGGGTGCTATTATCTATACCCAGATTGTATAATCATCAAAAGAGAGGGAGTGATTGTGGATCCTCTTAGATTACCAAGGTATGTGCCAATGAAGTTGATAGAAGAAGAAATGGATTATAAACTACGACATGGAGTTTATGGAATCTTCAAAAAAATAATTATATACCCCCCACAAGGTTCCATATAAACTAGGTAACACTAAGATCACCGAGTGGCATGAAATTATTGTAGCTGTAAGGCATAGGGACTCATACCTATTGCCTAAGGATGACTTCAGACCTTGGGATCCTAATAATTTCATTTCCAAGAATGTATTCAAATTCAAGAAGGATGTAGTAATGGATTACAAGAATAAAGAATAAATTCATGAATGGATATACAGAGATGTTATGAATGATGAGGTGGTATTCAAGAATACTACAAGGAAGAACATAGAGTTGGGAATGAGACTAGATAGAGAGAAGAAGGAATATATTTTTAGGTCTTATCCACCACAAACTCATGGGAGTATTTTTGATGCAATTTATGAGGAAAGACAAGAAGAGGAAGAATAATATAATGTTCCTCTTATTAGGAATAGGCCACATAGACATCCACTTCTTTCCACTTCAAGTGGTTAGAGCTTACCTCCAAGCTTTGATCAAGGAGGATCTAATATTCAGCCTCGACCATCCTAAGGGACCACATTGATCTCTACATCTACTAAGGGAGCCATTATCCAAATATTAGATAAACTTGACCCTATTACCATTGACCTTGAAGAGTTTCAATAAGGAATCAAGCTCTCTATGGAAGAGTTATAGGCATAAGTTGGGAGGAACATCGAGAAGGTATACAAGAGAAGATAGAGCATAAGGTCATGATGAGAGGAGCACTAACCCCTCCATCAACTCCTAAAGTGACTTCTACTACCACTAGTACACCTTAGGTGCATAATTTAAGCACATCACTACTACCTTCCTTCCCAATTGATAATTGCATTTCAAACTACTTCTACTTTTACATTTGTTCCTCCCACCATTGCTTCCTCATTGCCTTCAATATCATTAGCTATTACAACTATCACTACCCAATCCTCAATTGATACTAACATGATCCACTCTAGTAGTTCCATAGGATTTACCATCCTCTACTTCATTTTCCATGCCATTATAAATATATAAAATTTAAGCTCCCAATGCACTAGTGCTAGCCAAGCTATAGGTTCCACTCCTTTTTAGGTAGTCATAACAAGTGCATCTCTTGCCACTAGTTCCCTAGAATTATCAAGGCCATTAATGCCCATCTTAAAATTGTTCACATTCCCCAAGCCACCTTTGCTTGCATCCCTACTCAATATTACCATGGATACAAAGGTGAGTGTTCCTCCCAAATTTCCTTAATTTATCTTAAATGTGGGCCCTACAAGATCTCTATTTGGCACACTTAGGAAAATAGACCCAATGAGCTTGCCTCACATTCCTACTATAAATTTGGCCTCTACCTCAACCCAAACACCTCTATTATAGACACCTCTAATAAAGCCAACACCTACTACTACCCCAAATTAGGTTAGAGACATTATATAAGAAGTAATATAAGCGAGGCCTCAGTTGTTCCTCTATGCACCATAAATTGGGATGAGATTTGATGTTGTTATAGGTACAATGAAAAAAGTTGAGGAGGTAGGTTGAGTAGCACCAATATAAATTAACTATGGCCCATGAAAATGAAGAGTCCCTCTTCACTTTGACAAGGAAGATAAAAGTTAGCCCACGTGAAGTGGATGAATATGTATAAGACCCTATATCCACCATCCAAGCTAATGTAGTGTATAAAATGGCCTTAATGAAAGGCATGTAGTAGGAGATGAAGAGACTAAGAAAATAATCATTACCCATTATGCTAGAAAACACCATAGTCCAGGTGATTAATGTAGTTATTAATGTCTTCAATCTATATAAAGTCATGAAGAGGAGGTAGGAAGATGGGACTCTACAATACAATGTGTTCATGAAATTTGACCAAAAACTTGCCCTTTATGATGACAAGTTGGCAAACATGGCTAGAGTTGTAAGAAGTTACAAGTTCTTAGACCTCAAGGTGTTGCCACTTGAATATATCATCCCATTATACACCATCTTGATGAATAAATAAAGGACACTAAAGAGATTGTTAGATCAGGTTAAGGATGAAATTTCATCCTTAAAGAATATTGAGTTCAAGATTCCCCTCTTATTCAAGGATGCCATGGTTACTAGGTTGACCAAACTTAATGGTACTTTCATGGATGACCAAGAATTCAAGGCTTAGATGAAGGTGTTTCTTTCCAAGTTCTATAAGGACATAACTAGTGCCAAGATGGCCATGAAGGTAATCAACATAGTGGATTTTTCTAACCAGAGGCTAAAGAGAGCTGAGTCCATTAAAGAAGCATTAAGGTGTGTACTTATAAAACATGCCATGTTCATTCAATAAATGCCTAATTTGTTCTATCCTATGATCCTAGACTTTGTCCAAATTGACCAATATTACCTAGAATACATAGAGTTCTAGATGAAGTAAGAGGTAGAGAAGAAATAGAGGCAATAACAACAAACATATTCACAACCTCTTCCAGGACCTTAAGAAATTTTCTAGTTTGTTTTGTAAATTTGAATTTAGAATATTACATTATGGTATGTGGAATTTTATCCACTTGATGATGTTTGGTCATCTTTCATGGGCCCAGTTGAAATTGTATATGTGATCTTGAGGCCTATATACAGGGGTATTCCCCCTTATTGTAATCAATAATAATTGTTATATAACTAATATAAGAGAGCTAATAATTTGAAATATTATCTGCATGATTTATTGTGTAATTATTTGGTTTCTACTTCTCATGATTTTAGAGAGTTAATGGTTCCTTAATACTGACTAATTTAATAATAACATTCAATATATGTATCTGTTAGCTTGAGTTTAACACTAGGCTAACAAATCTTCTAGTATTGTGCTCTATTTTCATCTTATTTGCAACTAAATGTGCTTATGCAATTTAATGTGAATGAGTAATTTTTTTGCAACATATGCTTTTAGATATATGCATTTCCTTTCCTTTGAATCTCCAACTACGTTTATTTATCTTTAATTAATACACTAGAGTTGGTGAATTCTAGTTTTTATATGTTTTGTCATAAAATTTAGAAGGATGAACACATTTAACTATCTAGAGCAAAATCTATTCTCTGCCTTAGCCTACTTATCTTTTATTTACCTCATGAATCAATTTAGTTTTTTTGTAAATATCCATGGTTTGTTTGTGCTTTGGAAATAATTGGCAAAATTTGAATAATTTTATAAGGAGTAGCAAGAAATAAAGTGTCACTATGTAATATATGATGTCCCTACAGTAGGGTCTACTTGTATACTTACAAGTGTTAGCTATATCTCTATTATGTTGCTATTTATAGTAGTAGTTATATAAAAAACTCAAGCCCCAAGTCATCTAGGACTTAAAATTGATTTCATTACTTACCCCCCATTCCCTAGTGACACAAGGAACACATTAAGTGCATCAACAAGTAATAGCTAAAAATAAAAGATTGTATTTAAAATAAATATCTCATACATAAATTTAATCCCTAATATATTATAATGATGGAATGTCCCAAGGAATCCACATAATTGGAGAAGAGTAAAATTTTTCACATCAAAAACAAGTCAAACAAAACTTCAAATTTCCTATTAATCTCAATATCCAAAAATTCTCCTCCCTTTGTGACTAAGAGCTTACATGTATTTATAAGCTTAGGATGTGTAATGTGTCATCTCTTCAAGCTTCACCTAATATTACAATTTCAAAAATAGAATCTCTAATTCAAAACTCAAGTAAGGATGCATGTTACAATGATAACAATGAAACTAGATTTTCCATTCCAAAATAAATTATGCATTTACAATAATAGATGGGGAATCAAAGTCCCACTTAGATGACAATCATGAAAAATACATAATTATTATAAAATTATAATACTAACCCCATGTTATTACTTAAACTATTTGATGAAGACATTATATTTGTAACTATGGTGTAGACTAAGAGATCTATGAAGCTAAGGGCACTAACTTCCAGTTGTATGTCTTGTAGACCCACAAGATACCTGCTCAACTTTTATAACTTCTCCTAGTGCATATGTTATATCAAATTATTTATCTATTACTATCATTAAATTTTACATTTCATGACAACACCCCCAATTATGTTCTCACAAGTAATTGTAGGTGTTTTAATAACATGGATGGTAATTTTTTTGCTAAATAGACACTGAATCCATAGCCTAATGGACAAAGTTTGAGTTGCATATTGAGATCTAATTTTTTGGGAATTTTGAGTTACAAATTTTATCATATTAATGATATCTTGACTATACCTCTTTTATAAGGAGAATATCACACCTTAGAGCCAAGTACCACACTTGAAAACAAAGTTATAGATGATAGTCATAATGGGGCACTTGATGTTGGATGATGCTACATACAAGGTTGCCATCCTTGGATGTATGAAGAAGGATTCACAAAGGATGAGATAATACAAGATAAGTTCACAATTTATTGTATCATGAAATCATAAAAATGTGTTAGCACTTAGGGTAGACACAAGGTGTGTAATTACTCCTATGACATAAGCTTAGGTGAGATATCTTCTCATGATAATATTTAGTCTACTTTAGATCAAATTTGAATGGGGTTTTATTTTTCACTTATGAGATGGATAAAGGTGGCGGTTCATATTTTTTTTATCACTATGTGTGCTTTGAGGTATCCATGAAATAGTATAAGAGTGGACAAAGTTAATAGAAGTATCCTAAGTTTGGCTTTGGTAGTTTTAGAATCATGTCAAGCACATCATCAGATTTCAACAATATATCTAGATACACATTAGATCTCACTACCATATTAAGCAAAATTGTGAATCTTGACATTCATATAAGTATTGATAAAAATCCCTCCATTATGTTAAATTATCCTAAAAACTTATCGAAATGCAAAAATCACCTTTGAAACCCACAACATACCAAAAAAACATCAAAACATATCAAAATTTATTAAGCCAAAGTTCAAAGGCCTTAAAACATGTATTAGCCTCTTAAGAAGCCCACATTGTAAAATCCATGTCTCAAACTCACTAATGGGTATGATTCACCTCAAAAACCTAGAGGCCTTTTATAGTCTTTAAACATGATTTTGATTCCTTTTAAACCCATAAAGTGTTCAAAATACTGCCAAGTTTTCTAGCCTACATATCTTTTTCCCCTTCCACATGAAAGCTTAAATTAAAATAAACACTATGTAGACTTTTATATACAATTAAACATGTATTTTTTTATTAATAATCCTACATTGTGTTTTATGAAATTTATAAACCCATATTGTATTTGATGAACTTCAAAATCCTGCATTGTGTTTTATAAGGTTTAAAATCCCATTAAACCTTCCAACTTACCTCCTTATTCCTCCATGTAACCCAAAAATGTATTTTTAAAGTGTATATATCATAAATACATGATATAACATGTCAAAATACCTTTTTCAAAAAGCAAATACGTGGTATTACTTAAGGTTTTAAAAAAAAACTTTTTCCCACTCATATACTCATGGTTTCTGGCTTTGAATGGTGGTTTATTAAAAATATGTGGTCTTATACTTTTTTAAAGGTGGGTTTTGATTTCATTCATGATATTTAACATTTATAACATTTAAAGAAGTGGTTAGTCCAAAAATTCATGGTATTGGCCATAATAAGTGTGGTTTTACCAATAAAACTCATGATTTTTACTTCTTAAATTGTTGCTTCAACATATAACCCATGGTATTGAATGAGAGTTGTGGTTTTGGTTGGAGATAATAAATTTTTAGTGATCAATACATGGTTTTTAATCAACAAAAAATAGATCAAACAAAAATAGATTATAGATAAACTTCCCATGTGGGCTCTTTTAAAGTTATAAAACATGTTTTATCCCTTCAAATAATCTGCATGTTATTCTATTTGGTCAAGAATCCCACATAACTACATGTTTCTATTCTAAATAGATTATCCCAATCCTCCATGTGGTTTTTAGCTATTCCATGATGGTTTTAGCATTCTATTTTACAATTTACAAAAATTTTAAGGCCTTCAAACATGTTTTCTCACCTCTAAAATCTGTCAACTTCCTTCCATCCCTGTAAAGGTGAATTTAAGTTTTTTTAAAAACCAATTCATGGTATTTTGTGAATGGAAGGTGGTTTTAGAGGAAATTAATGGTATTGGTTACTTTTATGGTGGTTTTTATATTTATCAATTTCTCTATGAATTTGACTAAAGGTTTCTAATATTCATGGTGGCCTGCACAGGGTGTGGATAAAAGAGCCATAAGTGAAAATAACATAGTTAATGAAAGAATTAAGGTTGGATTTCTTTATATGGTGAATTAATATATATTTAAATATAAATTTAAATAAATATTTAAGTGAAAAGGCTCCAATTTTTTAAAGGCATTTCAAAAGGCCTTGGAAGGGATTATGCTTCATAATAAGCTCAATAAGCCTTCTATTCAAATCAATGGAGTGTATGAAAATTAAACATCTACATATCAATACAATAAGTCTAGTGGTGGGAAATCCATAGTCAAATTTTTCATATATAAAAGTGAAAAAATTAAAGAACTTGAGAAAAAGATAAATCAAGCACATGACATAATGATAAGAGAAGATGAGAACTTCCTTGCAGTGGCAACAAATTTAAAGTAGTTGCACATGTATGAATTGGCATTCATGTCATGTACTTACAAATTTTGAGGACACACATGCATAGTTATTTTTACAAAGAGTCAATCAATCTTGCAACATAGGATAGGATTTCTTATGTGTGGATGCTTCCAAATTTAATGCATGTGATAGTTCTAATAGGTCATTAGACACTCAGGAAGAGTATGGTGATTAAAATGGATTAGGAAAACAATCAAAACTTACTATCTCAATGGTGTGCTTGAATTAGAGATATTTTTATTACAAAAAGAAATATTTGATAAGGGAAGATGGGAAAAGGATTAAAGTGTATATTAAGATGGAATGCTTGAGGGATAAATAAAAGTAAAAAAAAAGAGAGGAAACATAAATTATCATTTTGGCATATCAAGGTCCTACTCAGCAAAAGGACTTGTCTTTTTCTCAATAACCACCAAAATTATCTTTGTCTTTATATTTCTCTATTGAACTTTTCTTAATAACTTAAAAAAAGTTATGTTTTACTTTTTTCAAATTTTAAAAGATAAAGTAACAAAAAATAGAAACAAGTTACCAAAAAGGTGGTTACAACCATTATAGCCTATTAATAGGAGCTTGGGGTTCATTTATAAGTCTATCTTCAGTTAGGTTTAGGTTGGATTTATGTTAGTTGGTTTTTTTATAGTATAAATTTTGAAAGCAAAAGGAAGGAATCTATATGTACAGTCCCATGAAAAATAAAAAAGTGATTTATAAGATTTTGTTTCATGACATTTTTTGAATGATGATATGCATAAGTATATCAATTCACTTTGATTATTTTTATTTCATTTTGATAAGATTTTAAATTTAGATATTCAATGAATGTGAAATTATTAATCTTAGAAAGTTTAGTTGAATCTACATTAGGAACTTTGTCATTGGGAATCCTTGATGAGATTAAGAATAGGATTTTATGCCTATTTTTATTGGGAAATACAAGGTTGTTGAATATATTTATTTGTAAGGTTATCCAATCTCCTTGGTGTATGTATCATATTCATATGTTTAATATATGTATTTACCATCTCATTTTTATGAATAAGGCTTCCTTTCTTGTACCTCAAATCTTGGACTATTTTATTGACTCTCTGTGTTTATCTATCTAGGGTTGTTCTTCATCTTTTCTAGGTTATCATAGCAACTTCTATGTTTAACTATATATAATAATCTCATTATTCCTTTCTCCTTTCCTTTATCATTTTTCCTTTCTCCCAATTATTCCCTTTATTTAATTTCTATCTCCTTTATGTACTTTTTGGCTAAACGTATGAAACCTCTACCAAAAATATTTTTGTTGTAAATAACTATGAATAATTTCCCCCTTACTTTTCCTCTTTTGGATTTCATTAAAGGTAGCTCTGCTTATTAATAAGAGAGGTCTTTGTCTATGTGTTTTTGACTAACTTGAGGACTTAGTTACCACACTCTTGACTCAAAGTCATCAATTTATCTTCTTGTTAAATTTTTAAGCCAATATCTATGACCTTAAAATTTAATAGTGAAGGCTTTAAAATCTTGACTACTGTAGTCATTACATGTCTTACACTACCTCTAAGATTTTAAACTCAACCATTAAGGCTTCATACCTTGACACTCTATCTTTATCAAATCTCACCAAATATATCACTTATTTTTTGGTCTTATATATAGTACCTTTCACTTCTTATTTGAATTATTCAATAGTTGAGTGGAGAAGGTTGTCAAAATTAGGTTTATTCACAAGCTCCCCTATCTAGGTGATCAGCTTGGTTACTTGCATGTCTACCAAAATGTGTAATTATTTAGCCTCATGATTTAAAAAAAGACTTAGTGACTTCTTAATTGATCTATGCCAATTTAGGGAGGCATCCCTTTTTGAAATCACATAATTAAGGCACCAAGAAGAATCCACGTTGTCATCAAATTAAGTTGATCAAAGTCTCTATTATTGAAACACTAGACGAGGAAATTCAATTTTATTTATTTATCCTTCATTTTTTTCCATAATGTAACAATATCTACTTTACAAACTAAATCAGACTTCCTGTATACTATAATATTGAGCAAGATGTGGTACATCTTTGTAGCTATACTCTGTAACTTAATAATTACCTCCTAAGGATCTCATAAAATATTTATTTGTTTCCACATATTCAAGGCTTCCTTGGTTCTTTGGTGCATCTATTTTAGTGCCAACTAAGTAGAATAAAAAAAATATCGATATCCTCAATGTATTTAGTAGGGTCATTGGGGTTCTTCTTATGTCTTTTGGCTAGTGAAAATAAATTTTCCCTATGTTTGAATTCTATCTCTCCCTTTGTCCTTTTATTTATCTTTTCCCTCTTCCTCACTCTCTATATGGTCTCACTCTCTTTGTCAAACCTTATAAAAACTATGGGAAGATATATCATAAATACATTTTTCCTTTCATCTTGTACATTATGCATTCCCCTTACCCATTTAGGAACTATAGTTCACATGTTTCTTATCTTTGGGAAAGTTTTAAAGATGTATAAGGTTGAGAGATCATAGGAAAGAATGTGGTCACTAGAAGAGATATGATTGGCAATGAGGTAATTATTTGTATGGGAACTTAGGGAAGATTTTATCTAACCACTATCATTGTAGAGGCTTCTTTCATTGGTGTCACCTCAGGCAAGAATTTGGTTAACCTAGGGGTTATTTCCATAGTCATGGTTGCTTTTGTAAAAACTAGTTGCTAGGTTATGAGAATCTCTAGTTAGGTTAATATATTTCTTAGAGTTGGTGGATTATTAAAAAATGACACTCTAACTAAAGTCTAAAACTATAATTTTTTAGGAGTCCTTATTAATTTTGGTGTGGAAATAATACTATAATAAATACTAGTGATGATAGAAGTGGAGATGCAATAGTAGGCATTATTGTAGGTAAACTTACAATTGGGATTTATACACTAGGTACTAAATAAATGATGGAATAAACTATGACTAAAATCTTTTGAGTTTGTTATAGGGTGAGCCTGACCAAGGTGTCTCCTCCTTCCTATGATCTAAGACTCAAAGAATTTTCTTTCTCTAGTTTAGCTTCTTCATCATCTGGTTATGTTATTCTTATCTCTTGGTCTTTTATTTTCATGGATAATAAACTAGAGATATCAATTACTCTATTTCCTCTTCTTCTTCCATCTCCCCAATAGCCTCTATATCTTTCTCCTCTTCCTTGGCAGCTTCTTCAATGATATAAAGACCAAGTGATAGCCTCTCTTCTATATTTCTATCCAATTAAGGAGTAGAGGAATACTTATGATTCCTCTCATGTGTAAAGATAAGTGGAGTGGAGGGTGGATGAGATGGTAGATGGGTTGTGATAATAACTATGGTAGGAGGTAGAGCAATATGTGATGAAATGGAAGGTGTGGAGAGCATAGGCATTCCTTGAGGAGACTTAGGAGATTTAGTAGATCCAGGAACCAAAGTAAAAGATGATTTTAATAACTCTATAAGGTTCACTTGAGTGATTAAGGTGAGAAGAGTCAAAGGAGTCATCACAAAATTGTTCTTACTTTGACTAATTAAGGTAACAACTAGTTTTTCCATGGTTGTTTTTGTCCCAAAGACTTGCTCATATGAAGATATGGAAGTGGAAGGAATTTGAGGAATAGGAAGTACTCTCAAAATATCCTTTTTTAGTTGGGTATTTGACTCCATTTAGATTCCATATTGATTGGCCTCTTCTTTTGTTACTTTTGCTTCTAGAGAAAGAGGTTGATCTAATGACTGAGAGCCTTATGGTGGAGATGGAGATCATTATTGACTCTATGAATTCCAAGATTATTCCTCCATAGCCTCTATATCATATTGTAGATATTATGCCAATATCATAGATATCTTCTTGTCCTTCATATTTATCCATATGTAGTATTCATCTAAGGCATTCAAGAAAACTCTATCATGATCATAAGTCTAGTGACCATAAGAAACATGAATTTTCTTCTTTTTAGGATGTTTTTGATGTACCCCCTTATCTTTTTATTAGGGTCCCAATATCTGAATGGTTCCATCTACAACTTATAAGTTGTCTTAGGTTTATTATTTGATACAAAATGTCATGTAATCACATATTGGTATTGCCCAATGAAGGGAATTTTGAAGTAGTAGGCCAAGTGTGTCTAGCTTAATTCTTCATCAATGCTATTGAAAATTTCATAAGCTATCTCTTTTTCTACAATGTGATCAGGAACATGATGAGGTATAAACAAAAGATTAGTCCTAGTACCCTATACTCAAATGATAGTTACATCTAGGGCCAAATAGTAATCACCCATTTTAGTGAGTGTATTTATTGTATTGTCAAACATTCTAGGCATTGGGGTGACCTGCATAACTTGGTATATATGAAGACATACCCCATTACTTATTATTTTAATATCATTCATATACCTATTAATAAACATGAAGGAGAAATATTCTTTGACCTTATTCCCCAAATACTAGCCATAGGGCTTGTATATAATACCCATGACTGCATCCAATAAATAGGACATCATGCAAAAAAAATTGTCCTCATGACTCCTATCAAGGTAAAATATATGTTCTTTTAGTCTTGCACTTATAATCTCTCTTAGGGCTACCAATTTATTATTGGTCACCAATATGTGGCACCCATTTAACCTAGACATAAGTAATGCTTTGGAACCCATACAATATATTAAACATTTCCATTACAATGAAAATCCCATATCTAAACTTAATAATTAAATTGGTGGAAATTAACCCCTTGGGATTTATCCTTTAGACTTTTTTAAGGCACTACTTTAACTTCTATTCCATAGTATTGTTCTCAAGACACACATTGGTTGAGACTTAATTATAGGCAATTTTAGGGTAGAGAAACCTAAGGTACATTTTAAATACCCTCCCTTAGATGTAGGCAAAGGTGGTTTGGACTTTCCTCACACCCATAATGTCACTTATAGTGCTTCCATCAATGTATAGAACCTTTAAGAGGTCAATTCAAGGCATTACCTTTAGTTTGGCCATAGCCTAGTGAAGGCCCTATTCCTTAATTGGAAGTAAATCATCAATGTACTATTTAGCTTCTAAGGAGATTTCATCCTTTGTGAATTAAGATTAAATTTACTTGACCTCTTTCTACATTGTTGAATAGTGATGGAATTTGAAATTCAAAGCACTCTTCTCACATATTATGTCTCTATATTCTATTAATCCTATAAATGAGAATGGTTATGAGACTGAGGGATTATCTTATTTTAATGAAGAATCCATTATTATCATTTAATCATTTTAACTCTTTCAAGGTTTTGGATTGGTCTATTTGGCACTTAGTGACTGAAGAAATCTAGGGCTCATTGGATGCTTAGGAATATTAAGAACACAATCATTTAATGAATAGAGCAATAAGAAATTAAATCCAATGTTTTTATATTTTATATATATTAATCCCAAGATTATGTACTAAATTTATTCATACAACTTGAATATTGATAACAAACTCTTGTACTTAATACCTATTTTGATTTGAATATGCCATTCAGATTTGATGGGTGCTCGTTATTTGTTAAATTGTAGTATTTTATTAGTTCTTCATATCTAGTCATCACTTTAAGACAACTATCATCCATCTATTAACTTGTTTATTTTCCATTCTATCAAAAAAATTATTTTATGTTTTGGTCATATTTTCCCTAGATAGTGCCATGTGTCATGTTCTTGCTAACTCTATCTTTTTAATTTATTCGATGTGTTTGGGAGGTCCCATAGTGGTACATTAATGTGATTAAGCCACATGGAATGATATAAGACCACTATAATCATAGAATCTTAGGGAATTATATTGGTATTCATTTTGGTAAAGAACATTTTATGGTCATATTCCAATGTGATCGAGACATGTAGAGGCCTAAAGACTCAAGATACCAAAGCATTGGATTGGCAAAAAAAAGACTATTTAACCTCCCAACTATGTATATTATCATTAATATGCCAAGTGTCAACACTCTGAACCCTAAAATATTAGGATCTTAGGATATTAGGCTATAAATTGAAGAACCATTTAACCTTCCTATGGATGTGGATTACCATGTTTGAGACATATGGAGTGATCCTAAAAACCTAGAGACTTAGGAACTTAAAAGTTTGGAGGATCTTAGTTTGGAGGATCTTAAGAACATGGAACAATTAAGGTTGTTGATAAATAAGTGAAGTTATCATGTCTCCATTTTAGCATGAATATGCCATGTGCCCTATTTATGGAGCTTAGGAGACTTAGAGGATCAAAATACTTAACCTTTTATAATCATCCAAAATTATTAATGATGCAAGATCAACACGTGTCACAACTGCATGAAATTATTATGGACTCAATTGGAGGAAATCAATGGTCTTTAGCTATTAAAACTATGATCAAAATATACATACTAAGATATATAAAGATTAGATATATTTTTCTATATATAAAATTAAAGTAAAAATTGTGTAAAATCCAAAGTTTGAAATGACTTCATAAACTAGTTTAAGATTAGATTGTTACAACTTTTATTTGGACAATGCTAGATTTCATAGAAATAACCATTATGACAAATGAATGATACCCTAGTCATAGATATTCAGGATCATAGTTCCCTAGGTAGAGGTTTTTTAACAATGGGTCCCTATTTTTTAAAATCATGAAAATGGGGTGTGTGTGTGTGTGTTAAGCTACAATAAATGTTGGATCATAGGAGAAAATATTCCTAATTATTTTGAGAACCTAAAATTTTATAAAAATATTTTGATAGGTCTTAAATTTTAATAAAAAAAGAATAAGGAAATCCAGATTATAGAACAAAACTCTTACATCCTAATGCAACATACTAACCTTCCTAGTCCTTGGATTAGTGTATGATCTAGTGAAATTAAATTCCCTTGGTCATGAATATTTTGACAAAGACTTGAATAAACACTATGGGATTTATTTTGAATTTTGACGTTGTAACCAAAGAAAAATAAAGCTTGAGCATTGTTATATTTCTAGCTATGCATCCATAACCCTAGTTAAGATACCTTTAGTTCTACTTGAAGCCTCTCTCTATTGTTAACTAGGCATCCATATCTCGATATATTTTAATTGACTCACCTATCCTATATCAATTTTGTGATTTATTTTTAAATCATAGATAGAAGAGGGTTGGGAAACACCTTTGGCTAGATGTATGGAAAATTATTTTTCAATATGTCCCTATCAATGTATATCCATTTCTATGTTTACCATCTTATATCTAAGTTTTATAATATGATAGTATGGTGCATCTTTGGAAATGGGAAGATTTTATATAATTTATATGAGTATATTAGAGTAAGTGTCAAAATTTGAGTAGGCCTATTCAATCTAAATAAAATAATTTTTTTTATCACAATATATACCTCAAATCCAATAAGTCTATTATTGTTAAAATAAATTCTTGTGAGTACTAATTATGCTCGCTTTTAGTACCATCCCCTTTCCTTTGGTTATTACTTTTAGATTCAATTTGGGAAATTATTTAAGATAGTTTTTGTAACCTAATAAACTAAATTAGAAAGCATGAAACTAAAATATCAAAAGAAAAAAGACTACTCTAAATGAAAAAAAGATAAGAAGCAAAGAAATTTAATCTAGAAAGAAAAAATATAATCTATAAAGTAGGAAATCTAATCTACTCCTACTCTAAATCTATATTTACAGTTCACTTTATTGACTTTCTAATTGGATCAGCTAGGAAGTAATGCTTCAAAAACTATCTATTAATTAGAAAGGTGAGGTCCTTACCTTAGAGGTCTTTTAACTTAAAGGAATTATTACCTAGGATTTCAAATATCTTATATGGTCTAATTCACAATCGAGTGAACTTGTCATGGTGATCTTTATTTTCATGTGATTTATCCTAGAGGAGCACTAAATTTGAAATCTTGAAAGCCTTGATCTTGAATCTTTTGTCAAACTAATAATTGACGATATCTTGATGTTTGTTGAAGTTGTATAGTGCCTTAGTTCTTATATCATCTAATTGGAATATCTTAAATAGTCTATAAGTTATTCTCTCATCTTAATAACATATATATCTCATGAAATAGGTGTACCAAATTGAGTGACTATATTCCATTTCAATAAATTAATAACATATATAGCTCATGAATTCTTGGTATCAATAGCCTTTATACACATGGTACAATAATAAGTAGCTATGAGGATGATCTTGTGTCTTGATAAAAAAATTAGCTTTATTACCCTAATAAAGTTTAGGTACCATTAGGTGAATTGGCATCCTTTGATGACTAGATGTAGAGCAATTCACATCTCTCTTTGTAATCACCTAACACTCATGGTATATTTTTATGTGGTTATGGGCATCCTTAAGATTATAGGCTAGTAGTAACCCATCCTTAGAATATTATAAGTTATAATATTTTTAGAGGGGTGCCCACTACCAACCTTTTAATGTAGGTTAATTATGATGTCCCTAGATTCCTCTCTTGAAATGCATCTCAGGTAGATGCATTCATAGTTATTTTTATAAAGGAACCCTTTCATGATCATGAAGTGAATTTCTTTGAGTTTGAGGGCTCACTTTTACTCTATGCTCAACTCTGGAGGGCATGTCCCTATAAGTAAGTAATGAATGATATATGGGTACCATTCTCCTCCTATCACATGGGCTTCATTGATTTTTTCAATGAGGATATGTGGGTTAGTTTGATTTATCATATGGATGAGGCACTAGCCTCTTACCATTTTAGCTAGTCTAATTCCAAAGTCAAACTCTTGAAGTTTGGCCATCCATTTCCCTCTCCTTTCTCCTAACTCATTATGGTTGAGTGTGAGTTTGACATCTAGATCAGGGACAATAGAATATGTCATATTTAAAAAAATAAAATGTCTAATTTTTTTGATAGACTTGATCAAGGCATTTAAATATCTAATTATCAATCATGGAGTACTTTAGTTTTGCATCCTTTAAGTTGGTACTCATGAAGGAAATTAGATGTTCATTGAATTCTACCTTTTGTGTCAATACCACATCAATAGTGTGTTCTGAAGTGAATGAATAAATATAGAAATATTTAATAAAATATGGGATTATAAGACTAGGGCTTGAGCAATCACCATTTTAATATCCTAAAAATATTTCTTGGCTTCTATCATCCCCTCGATATTGGAATCCTGCTTTAGCATGGCATTTAATGGTTTGAAAATTTATGCAAAACTAGAAAAAAAAACTTTCTCACAAAGTTGATATTTCTAAATAAATAATTTATATCTTTCTTATTGTTGTGTAGACTTAGCTTGGAGATGGCCTAGATGTGGTTTGAGTCTATAGATATCCCTTTTTTTGTTGATTATATGGCCCAATAGTTTTCCTTTAGTTACCCAAAAAATGTATTTCTTAGGGTTTAGAGAAACTCCATACCTCTAATGAATGTATAAGACTTTCTATAGGTGGATTACATGATCATCCATGTTATTTTAAACTAATACAAGATCATCCATGTAGATGATGATGCACTTTATCACCAGTCCTTGAAAGTCAAAATTCATTACTCTTTAAAAAGTGTCCCTTGCATTGATTAGGCTAAATGGAATCCTTTTATATGCAAAGGTACCCCATTTGGTGGTGAAATTGGTCTTCATCATGTCTTATACTTTAAACAATACTTGGTTTTAGCCTAAGAATCCATCCAAGAAAGAAATCATATCTAAACCACTCACCATATATATTACTTAGTCAAAGAGAAGGTAAAGGATAATTATCCTTTTTTGAGGCTATGTTTAAGTTCTTGAAATCCACACATAGCTTGATTTTTCCATTATTTTTTATGACTGGTACTAGATTAGGTACCCAATTCAAGTGACTAATTGGGAAAACAATATTAGCATCTAGGAGCTTCTATACCTTAATCTCTATGAGAGTTTCTAAGATTGGAGTTAATGGTCTCTACCTCTACTTGAATGGCTTGTGTTTCAGTCTTAAAGGGATGGTATGGGTATTGAACCTAGGATCAAATATATTTAGGTAATAATATTCACAATTAATGACATACTTTTAATATATATGCAATACTTTCATCTTATGGTTTTTGCTCATAGTACAGCTTAGAAGTTAAACCTATATTCACTAGTTGGGGTGCTTGGTTAGTCCCCAAGCTTTCTTTGGTGAAATCAAACTCAGTTATTTTTAGTTGTATTAATTTTAGGCCTAAGGATCAATGTCAAAAGCTCATTCCATGGAAACCATGCCCAAGGGAATTTGGTTTTCTTTCAACTCTAGAACACCTTCCTTGCCCATATCTTCAATATTTATAGGTTTTATATTTCCTTCATCTATTGTCTGAGCCTAAAAATATCCTAAATTATTAAGGAATTGTATGATTTTTTGATCATCATAAAAAAACTAGAATTGGTCCACATTTTTAGGGAGAAGGGAATGAGACCAATCCCTTTAAATTTTTTTACATTTTTTACTCTTGAAGTGGTGTCAAATTAGTAGTAGAGGCTACCAATAAATCAATTGTCTAATTTTTTCTCTTGGTATGGCCTTGATGTTGAATGCTTCAAAGGATTCAATCAAGTCCCAAGTTAGGTGTTTATTCTTATTTATATATGCAAGCTTAAACTCTTACTTATTTTTAATTTAGTTTGCAACCAACTCTGAATCACCAAACACTAATAGTTGTTTGGAATTTCTCTTTAATGTGAATTATAGGCCTCAAATCAAGGCTTCATATTTATCTTTGTTATTGGTGTGTGGGAACTACAACCTATAAGTATCCAGGTAATTCTTACCTTTCAGGTATGTTAAGGCCATAATTATGCCATAACCTTACTTTGAATGAGATTGATCGAAGTGTAGAGTCCAATATTTAGAAGGACCTTTAAATTATTATTCATGTAATCATTATTTGGTGGTAAATTTGTACACACCTACATGTGTTGACATGAAATTAACTTTCTCATTCTTAGTGTTATACTCAGTGATCAATTAATTCATTTTGGCCTCTCTATCTACCATAATTTGGCTTAGTATTGACTTCCAAGTCAACCACATGTGGTATAAATATATGGCCATGTACCCATTTAACAAATTTGATCAATCCTAAATAATAATTCATATGCTTATAAAATATTAATGACTAGGATATCAATAGTTTGGCACACATGTGGCTCTAATTCCATCTATATGCACACATTTGTCAATTGTGTGACACATGGTACTAAGGATTTATCTAACTATAGTACCAATATTTTTGACTTATTATGAGTCAAACCTAAGTTTTGGAAAACAACCATAGGAATCACATTGGTTGATTCCCTAAAATCAACTAGGTAGTTGTGTACTCATTTGTTGAACATCTGAATTATCAATAGGAATGGTGGTACATCATATTTATCCTTGTACATAATTATGTTTGTGTGGGTAATATTAAATTTTCCATAAATCCTCTCTATCAAGGCTTGGAGTAGTAGCTCCCTCTATTTAGTGATCTAAGCTAGCTCATGAAGACTAATGTTGCTTTAATATTTTTCATGTCTTCAATAATATTGTATCTTGCCTTACCCTAATGCTTGAATTTATATGACCAATAATTTTTATTATCAAGAGGTTGATTATAACTTTTGGGTGGTGTTAGATTATCCATCTATACTGGTGGAAGATTGTTGTTTGCATTTAGATTAGGAGGAGTAGTGGCACTATTGTTGGGAGGTGTTGACGAAGTCATAGGCTATTTATTTCTAAAGTTGTAACTATTCCTAACCTATTGGTATTAATAGAAAACATGGACCTTATCTATGTTATTCTCAGGTTCATTTTAATATTCCCATATAAAATATAAGTCATAAGTGTCAAATACCATAGCCATGTTAGGTTGCTTGAATAATTTAATGAATCTATTTCTTGTTGACTAGTAGAATTTTCTTGACTTTTAACTTCTTACTAAAAAATTTGAAAGTAATATAGAACTCAATACAATCTAGTTCCTCATGTTGCATGGTTTTATGAACCTAACAATAGTTTAGAAGAGCTATGGCCATAATATTAATCTATGGCCTACTGTTAGAAGTAACTTGATGTTCTTGATTATTCTTAGACCTGTTGAGAGGCTTATTATACTTTTAAAACCCATAACCCTAATGGTTTTGATTAGATTTTTGTCTACCTATATTACCCATAATTTTTTACATACTAATGAATTGATTACTCCAATTATGTACCATCCTCTAAAATGGCATCCATCTCGGTCCTAGTTTTATTGGAAGCATTGTCATGTACTGAGGGTTGAATTTGGCCCTAATGGTTAAAAGTAGAAATATTCAAGTAATCAAAATATTGATTCTAGTTAACATGGGTTAATATCAATTGATTATGGACTGGGGTCTAATTTTGTGCCATAACATTCTAGGTTACATTAGGGATTTGGTTGATAGCTGGGTAGATAGGTCCAAGACTAAGTGGAAGAAATGATTGTAACTAAGGATATAGTTATTTGTCTACATTGATTGTATCCATGTAAGTTAGGGGTAAAGTGTCAATATTGATATCCCTACATAGAAATATAATAATCATATAATCTAGGGAATTTTTATACATTTTTAGGTCTAATATATCATTAGGCTAGTAGGTATGATCCAATCTACTATACATATTTTAAAACCAAGCATTGAAAGCTTAGATTAGCTCATTAGTATCCCTTATCATGCTGGAAAAGTGTTGATAGATTAAAACTCTACTTATAACTTAGACAAACTAAGCTAAGAATTTATATTGGCATTCCACCTAGGTTATGATTAACCCTTCTAAGATATTTTAAAACTAGTCATAGGCTATTTCTTGTAAAGTGAAAGCAAACTACTTGTAAGCCACATCCTCATGAGTTACATTTAGTATCCTTAAATCATATTTAAAAGTTTTTATATGTTCTTATATAGTTCTTCCTCTTAAGGGAGATAAATAGGGGAGATATTTCTATAGTTTTATAGGTAAATCATGCATTTATCCTATGACATTGATAGTTGAGCTAGTCAACCAAGTTCGGACTTGAGGTGGGGGATTAGGCTAAAATAGAGGTTTAAAAGGTGGATTTTGGGGATGGTCCATATAAACTATTAAAATATAGGTATGTCTTCTTGGGGATGATGAATCTACCCTCAATCTCCTAGAAATATCTCTATTAGACCTAACCTTTATATGGATCTCCAAAGTTGGTTATAATAGGTTGCTATCTAAGGTTGACCTTGTTAGTCATTTGGGTGCATCCAATACAACTTAAGTGATACTAATTCTTAGGATAGAGGCAAAGGATGGAGACCCTCCTTTTAGAACCAATTTTAAAGCTTTTATTTATGTGGGTTTTATACACATCCCCATAATTCTTATGAGGTTACCAACATTTTAGGACTAGTGAATAAGATCGATCCATGGCACCAGTTATAGGGTATTTAGTTTTATAACAACCTATTGGTAGAATAGTGATTGAGAGACATATATTACTTGACATGGGTGAACCTATATATACTTAGAGTGAGTGGAAGGATTATGATTTCTAAATAAGGTGGGAATATTATTAAAGAAACTACAAAAATAGGGAAGAGTGAGGTAGAAAAGGAAGGTTTATGGAAAATAGAAGGATAAACACTTTTAAGACAAGTATTTTAGCTCAAGTAGGACAAGGTATCTAGACCAATACTTATAAACTATTGTAGCACACAAAAAATAAAATATATTTAAATAATCAAAGTGTATAAGAACTCTATATACTAAAACATGTAGAAATCCAAGGTTGCTTGATTGCTAGATTGTTATTGAACATCTAAAAGAGGATTATAATAAGCATGCAAAATATTTTCAACTCAGCTATAGAAAAAAACAAAAGACTATATTTAAAATAAATACCTCATACATAATTTTAAGCAATAATATATTAGAATGATGGAATGTCCCAATCAATCCAAATAATTGGAGAAGAATAAATATTTTCACATTAAGACCAAGTCAAGAACTTCTCTAAATTTTCTATTAATCTCAATCACCAAAATTATCCTCCCTTTATAATGAATAGGTTACATGTATTTATAATATTAGTATGAGGAAGGCCTCATCTCTTAAATCTTCACCTACTATTACAAGTCCAAAAATAGAAACTTTAGTTAAAAAATCATGTAAGGATGCATGTTACAATTATAATAGTCAAAAAATATTTTCTAGCCCAAAATAAATTATGCATGTACAATAATAGATGGGGTACCAAAGTCTCACTTTGATGAAAATCATGAAAAATACATAATTATTATAAAGTTACAATATTGATGCCATGATGCTACTTAAATTAATTTAAGAAGACATTGTAGTTTTAATTATGGTGTAGATTAAGAGCTCTATGAAGCTAGGGCCACTATTTACCAATTGTACATGTTATAATCCCATAAGTTACCTCCTTAAATTTTATCACTTCACCAAATAAATATGTTATATCAAATTTTTTATCTATCACCTCAAAATTCAATCGTGAAGTATTCAAAATCTTGATTGCTCTAGCCATTGACATGTCTTTCTCTACCTTCAAGCTTTTAAACTCAACTACTAAGGCTTAAACCCTTGTAATTTTTTTTTTATCAAATATTACCAACTATATAACTTATTCATTAGTATTTTATATAGTACCTTCCACTTCTTGTTTGAATTATTTATCATCTAACTAGAGAAGGTTGTCAAAGTTGGGTCAATTCACTAGCTCACTTATCTGAGTGATCACCCTAGTTAGTTGCATGTCTACCAAAATTTGTAATTCTTCAGCCTCATGACTTTCAAAAAGACTCGATAGATTTTTCATTGATTTATGTCAATTTAGGGAGGAACCCATTTTGGTAATAACATAATTAAGGCACCAAGAAATAGCCATGTTAGTCATGAAATTAAGTTGATCAAAGGCACTATTCTTGGAACATTGGACTAAGAAATTCAATCTCCTTTCTTTGTCCTTCATCATGTTCCACAATGTAATAATCTCTAGTTTATAGGCATGATTGGTTTCCCTAGATACTCTGATATTGATCAAGATGTTGTAAAACTTTAGGAATGCACTCTATACCTTAGAAATCACCTCCTAAGGAGCCTATATAATATACATTAGTTTCTACCTCTTTAAGGCTTCCTTATTTCTTTGGTGCATCTCTTTTAATGTTGACCTAGTAGAATCAATAAAAGTATTGAAATCATCAATGTACTCGATAGGGCCATTAGGGTTCCTCTTGCGTCTTTTGGCCAGTGAAAACAAATTTTCCCTCTATTCAAATTCTATCTCTCCCTTTGTCCTTGTATTTATCATTTTCCTCTTCCTCACTCTCTGTATGGTCCCACTCTCTTTTTCAAACCTTAGAGATCTTGTCTGATGGGTAGATACTTTCAACTAAAGACTAATAATAATAATAATAATAATAAGAAAAATAATGGTTGACTAAAATTTTGGGTTATAACTTTGAAATAGTCTATCAGAAAGGTAAAGAGAATGTGGTAGTAGATGCACTTTCTAGGAGGGATGAATAAGTTAATACATTGTTAATCATAATGACCATTTAGAAAGTAGATTGATTATAAGAAGCAAGATAAGAATAGGATAATGAAAGGGATACAAAAGTATTTATTTAGAATCTTTAGCATGGTCTAGGTGTTTCTAAAAAATTGGGTGTAAAAGAAATATAATATGATATAAAGATAGATTGTACCTACATAAGTATTTTATCCTCAAACACAAGATCATTTTGGAGCTTCATGCATTTCTAATAGGGGGTCATATAGGATATTTGAATACATATCATTACATAAATAAATATTTATTTGGGACATATTCAAGGGGGATATACAAAAATTTATGGCAAAATACATGGAATGGGGAACAATTTAAACACTAGGCCTTTTATAGTCATTATCCATCCCTAACCAATAGTGGGAGGAGGTTTCCATGGATTTCATTACAAAGTTGCTGAGATCTAAAGGTTAAAATGACATTATGGTAGTTTTTGATAGGTGAATCAAATATGCTCATTTTTGTTCCTTATCACAACCATTTGTAGTTATTATAATAGTTGTTGATTTTCTCAATACATTTTAGAAGTTGCATGGTGCCCTAAAAATCATCATAAGTGATTGTGATCCTATCTTCACTAGTAACTTTTGGACTTAGTTATTTTCAAGTTTGGGTACCTAGTTCACTCATAGCTCATCTTATCATCTTCAATATTATGGGTGAATAAAGTTTGTCAATAAATGCCTAGAAGGGTATCTTTATTATTTTGCATCAAATAAATAGGAATCTTGGGTCCATTGGCTTCCACTAGTAAAATGGTGGTACAACACTTCCTTTCATACCTATTCTAAATTGTCTCCCTTTTTGTTACATAATGGCTATCACTCCCTCATACATCAATTCATTTTTAAAGGTGAAACCTAAGGTTCAAGTTGTTGAATAACACATTTAACATAAAAAAGAACTAGCTAGTTTAAGGGAGAATTCATTAATAAAACAAAATAAAATGAAGTAACAATTTGATCAAAACTATAGTGAGAAGCATTTTTATATCAGTGATTGGGTCTAATAACTCCAGGATAAAAATAGGTTGAACCTTGTCCCCGCTTAGTGCGAGTGCACAAGTATTTTATTAGTTTCAAAAAAACAAGTACATAAGGGTGCCTTTACTCCGTTAACCCTTTCACAATACAAACATGGATTTATATAGTTTTTACCAATGACCGGTAAAAACAACTAATCCAATAACCAACTAAATATGGGAAAACAACCTGTAAAGTAAATCTAATTAATAAACATAAAACATAAAAACTACCTAATAATTAAACTAAGTTTATTTATTTTATGGGGGTGTCTTTATAAAAGATGCATGCCCCATTTACAATAGTAATTTATTTTCTACCAAAAAACTAACCTATCGTTAAGACTTTAGAACAAGTCCTAACAAACCCCCCTATGATCCAAAGTTAGGTCTTTGGACACATACCAAGCATTTTTCTAAATTTTTCAAATTTGATTCTGTCAAGGGGTTTTGTGAAGATATCAGCTGTCTGATCGGCAGTTGGGCAATATATTGGATCAAGAGTTTTCTTTACCACCAGCATTCATAGATAATGATATTTGACATCCATATGTTTTGTTTTGGCATGAAACACTGGATTCTTGGACATCTTGATTGAACTTTGATTATCAATGTATAACTGTGTAGGAGCAAACTAAGAAACCTGAAGATCTTCAAGAATATGACGAAGGTAAACAATTTCTCTAGAAGCATCCCATACTACAATATACTCTGATTCTACTGATGAATTTTCCATTGTATCTTGCTTCTTACAACACCAAGCAATGGTAGCTGAACCCATATGCATAGTGTATCTTGTGGTTGACACTCTGTCATCCACACATCTGCCAAAATCTGCATCACAATATCCAACAAGTTTGAAGTTCTTGTTGCAGCGGTATTCAAGGCCATATGTTTTCATTCCCTGAAGGTAATGAAGTACTCATTTTGTTGCATGCCAATGAATTTCTCTAGGTTCATGCACAAACCTAGATAAAATTCCAACTAAAAATGAAATATCGGGCCTGGTAGTCATCAAATATATCAAACCTCCCACTAATTGTCTATATGTTGTGCCATAAAAAAAGGCACTGCTATCATCCTTAGACAATTTCAAGTTACTTTCCATGGGAGTGAGGGCAGGTTTGCAATCACTCATGCCAAACCTCTCTAATAACTCAGAAATATACTTAGTTTGTGAAACGAAAATACTATGCTCTTTCTGAGTTACCTCTATGCCTAGATAGTAGTGAAGAAGTCCAAGATCTATCATCTCAAACCCATCTTTTAATTCCTTCTTCATAGACTTGTTATGATTTTCATCATTACCTACAATAAACAAGTCATCAACATAGAGAACTAATATCACCATTTTCTTACCTTGCACTCAAAAATAGAGAGTATCATCTGATTCACTGTGATGAAAACCAATGGATTTCAAGTATGAATCCATTTTCTCATACCAAGCCCTGGGTGCCTGTTTGAGCCCATACAAAGCTTTTGTCAATTTACACACTTTGTGTTCAGCACCCACCTATTCAAAACCCTGAGGTTGTTTCATATAGACTTCTTCCTATAAATCACCATTTAAAAAGGCACTTTTAACATCCAACTGATGTACTTTCCAACCATTTTGTGTTGCTAAGGCAAGTACCATACGAATAGTGTGCCATTTGGTAGTTGGTGCAAATGTTTCCTCATAATCAATTCCTTCTTGTTGTGCATATCCTTTGGCAACAAGTCATGCCTTATGTTTATCAATGGAAACATCTAATTTATACTTAGTCCTATAAACCCATTTACATCCGATGGGTTTAACATGTGGAGGAGGATCAACTAAAACCCATGTATTATTGTTAAGTATGGAATCATACTCACATTTCATTGCCTGTTGCCAAACATGTTTAGTAGATGCCTCCTCAAAAGTGGATGGCTCAGTGGAAGAAGTAGTAACAACCATAGCATAGTTCACCTATTTTCGAGAATTCTTGGGCCCTGTTAAACCAACGTCATCTACTGTCAAGTCAGAAAAAGTACTTTGAGCCCATTTTGGATACTTAGACAAATTATTTAAAATCAGGGACTCCAAAATTCTCATTAGGTGTATCATTCGATGGGGGACTTAGAGAATTTTCAACAATTTCTAAGTCATCAACCTGTGAACTTGTAGATGAAGGAGAGGAAAGTGAAGGAATTTGAGTCTCATACCATAACTTCGAAGAGTTATCCCCATTATTCAAACCCTTATCTCTTTTTGCATTTTTCCTCTCTAATCTATCAAGTTGAGAATCAATCTCTGCAGTGTTCATAGTCCCAAACTCATCAAATATTACATCTCGACTCACTATGAATTTTCTTGAATCCTGTGCAAGTAAATGAAACCCCTTTTTATCTTCAGAATAAACAAGAAAGATGCATTTTTGACTTCGTGGTTCCAACTTAGTTCTATGTTTGGGAGGAACCAAAGCAAAACAAAGACATCCAAACACTTTCAAGTGTTTAACTTTGCGTTTAAACCCATACCATGCCTCATATGGAGTTTTTCCCAAAAGTGCAATTGTGGGGGACCTATTTCTCAAATACAATGCAGTACCAATGGCTTCGGCCCAAAAATTATCATCAAGACATGGCACGTGTTGTGCCCTCTAAAGTTCTATTCATTCGTTTAGATACTCCATTTTTTTGTGGAGTATAAGCATTACTATATTGTCGATGAATTCCATGTTCTCGACAATAGTTTAAAAATTCATTTGAGGTATACTCACCTCCATTATCTGAACGAAGAGTGACCAAATGTGAACCTGTTTCTTTTTCGACTAAGTGTAACCAATCATCAAACTTAGCGAAAACTTCAGATTTATTTTTCATAAAGAATACCCAAGTCATCCTAGAAAAGTCATCAATAAACAAGACAAAGTATCTACACCCACCAATGGATGACTTTTTCATGTCACATACATCACTATGAACTAGCTGTAAACATCTGTTAGCTCTCCAAGATGACTGTTTAGGAAAATTTTCCTAATTTTGTTTGCCCAAAACACGTGACTCACAAAGAATACTATCTTTGCAAAAAGTGGGCAACCCATTGACCATACCATATCTCTACAAATCCACTAAAGAGTGGATATTCAAATGTCCATAGCGAAGATGCCATAACCACTATGTAGACATAGTACCTATACCTGTATCAACAACTACTGCAAGTTCTATATTGGAGGAAGCACCTTACAATGCAATCTAACCAAGTTTCCATCTTCATATCCTGTATACATGGTTTTATAATTATCCTTCACTGAATTGATGTAAATGAGCCCATTTTCAAGCACAATTTGATAACCTTTCTTTTGAATAGTGACCAAAGAAAGTAAGTGTTTCTTCAATGTGGGAACATACCAAACATCCTCCAAGTATTTTATGGACCCATTAGGAAGAAGAATTCGAATAGAACCAAGTCCTAGTGGTGTATGCATAGACTTATCTGCTAAGGCAACTGGAGAGAGAGAAGATTCCTTATAAGACCAAAAGAAATCTCTCCTAAATGTCATGTGTTTGGTTACTCCTGTGTCTAAAACCCATACATCTGTGAGCTCATCTCTAGCCTCATATTCAACATAATCAATGTGCCACAAAGAAGTAAATGCAAATTCATGGGCTACATTACTAGATTCATCATAGTCATGATCGGCATATTGAGCAGAGTTAGTTTTAGTTGCTTTTTGTGGTCTCTAAATTTTATCAAAAGGAACTCTACATTGTGAGGCAATATGACCAAATTTTCCACATCTATGACATTAAATGTCAGATCTACCTTGACCTTTGCCCCTATATGAATTATGACCATGTCCTCGATCACTTGTTTCATGTGAATGTGATTGATTAGATTGTTGATTATTTGAATGATCCCTACCTCTATTTTGATATCTGCCTCCTCTGTAACCTCGACCCCCTCTATAACTGTTTCCTCTATTGTTTTGATGCCCAGATGAAGATGAACTAGGCTTTGACACTAAAACATGGGCTTCTTCAGTTTTCTTAGATTTCTTGGGTAGAGAGAGGTCATGTTGGATGAGCAACTCAACCAACTTATCAAAGGTGATGCCTATGATCTTGTCAGAGACATGCAACATTTCAACAAAATTCCTATAGGACCCTGGTAGTCCTATCAAAGTAGCAGTAATTTCCAAAACCAGCCTTAGTGTACTCAATAGTGATATTTTTCAACTTAGACATATATTCTCCCATATCCCCATCCTCATCTAATGACAAAGTAAACAACTGCATATGAATATCTATCTTCTTATGCTTAGGTTTCTTATCATACAAATCTGACAATGTTTTCCATGCAGTGTAACTATGAGGAGAATTTTCAATATGAACATACGTATCACGAGTACAACAACATTTAATGAGAGCTAAGGCCTTAGAATCATGCAAATTGAAAATATCTAACTTAGCATGCTCTATTGATAATGTGGGATTTTCATTCTTAACAATATCCCATAACTCATTAAACACTAGTGAAGCCTCCATCAATCGTTTCCAATCTGAATAATTGGAAATTGTTAATCTATCACCATCTGAAAGCAAATTCTGAATTTTTGGTATTTTGAAATGAATGAAAGTGTAGTAGAGAAACATATGAAAAAATGCAAAAGAAATGAAACAAATATCACACTCACTGCACAAGACACTGCTTCTATGGGGTTTTGCACTTAACCTCCACGTAGAGCGTAAAATAGAAAAAAAAATAAGTATTTTTGATGGGTTTTGCACTTAACCACACCAAAAATCAATGATTACACCCTTATTTCGCCAAATAATTGGTGAAATAAGGTTGTAATTTGGCGAAATAAGGGTGTAATCATTGATTTTTGATGGGTTTTGCACTTAACCACACCAAAAATCAATGATTACACCCTTATTTCGCCAAATAATTAGTGAAATAAGGTTGTAATTTGGCAAAATAAGGGTGTAATCATTGATTTTTGATGGTTTTTGCACTTAACCACACCAAAAATTAATGATTACACCCTTATTTTGCCAAATTACAACCTTATTTCACCAATTACACCCTTATCTCACCACAACAATGCGAAAGAAAAATGATTGAATTTCGCCCCTTTTTTGAAAATAAATAACACAATACAATAAGTATGTGTTTTAAAATATTCTAAATTTAAAAAAGAGGATATTCCTTTTTCAAAAAAATATATTCCAAAGCAAAAAAAACAACTCAAAAAGGGATTTGAACCCTTGACCTCCTCCTTTGCAAGTTTTTAACAGAATAGGCTTAACCAATTGCTCTAAGAGTATTTACAAAATGTTATACTCAAAAATTTAAATTTATACCAGATTTTTATGTATGAGGGAAAATTTAAAAAAAAAATTACATGAGAATGTAAATAAATAAATTCTTTTTCCCTTTCTTTTCAGCTTTTCTTTCAACCTTCTCCCGGGTGGGCCCTCCACAACAAATATTTATGAAAAAAACTATAGAAACAGAAAATAATAATTTTTTGAGTTTTATTCCAGCACCATTTTGCCTGGGACATCATGGCTGCTGCTGGAAACTTTTTCTCCACCTACTCTCTCTCACCTAGGCCATACAAATCCGTACAAGCTGCTAAAAACTGATTTTTACAGTGTTTTTGCAAATTTTTTGAAGTGTATTTTGTAGGGAATGGATTAAAAATAAGCCTGGGCATTTGAAGGCCATACAACAGGCCGTACAACTTATATTTTTCTAGATTTAACAATTAAAATGCAAAAATAGAGGTTTCAATGCCATTTGCTGATGTTTTTTAGAGGTTTTGGATTTAAAAAGAGCTGAAATGAATGGGCAGCCATGAATGAAAAGTTTCAGATATTTTCTCAGATAAAAGGCCGTACAAATATGATTTTGGCTCAAAAATAATGAATTAATAACATTTAAATGCTAAAATTCATTTTTATGTCAAATGAGGAGGCTTAACAGAAGAAAAATGGAGTATGAATGATCCAAAAAAAAACAAACAGTGGTATATGGAAAATACAGGTTTAAATATAAATAATTTTTGAAAAATTAAAATGATTTAATAAATTTTCAAAATATTTAAATCAAACTATATGGCATACCTTATTTTCATGCCAAAAGAAATCACACCTTCCTCCTTCGAATTCACCGTGTTCCCAACCATGCTCTGATACCACTGATAACTCTAGGATCAAAATAGGTTGAACCTTGTCCCCACTTAGTGCGAGTGCACAAGTATTTTATTAATTTCAAAAAAACAAGTACATAAGGGTGCCTTTACTCTGTTAACCCTTTCACAATGCAAACATGGATTTATATAGTTTTTACCAATGACCAGTAAAAACAACTAATCCAATAACCAACTAAATACGGGAAAACAACCCGTAAAGTAAATCTAATTAATAAACATAAAACATAAAAACTACCTAATAATTAAACTAAGTTTATTTATTTTATGGGGGTGTCTTTATAAAAGATGCATGCTCCATTTACAATAGTAATTTATTTTCTACCAAAAAACTAACCTATCGTTAAGACTTTGGAACAAGTCCTAACAGGGTCTTTGTGAGATTATCTCCATATAATTATATGTCTTTGAAGCAACATAAAAATAATAAAAAATAAGTTTTATGGCCCTTATGAGATCTTGTAAAAAATTGGTAGTGTGGCATACAAGCTAGAGCTACCCTAATCCACTCGCATACATCTTGTATTTCATGTACCTTACCTAAATAAGGCAATTGGATAGAGAGTTTCTATCTAGACTAAGATACATGAATTCAATGAATAAGTCAAATTCATTTTGGAACCTAATGATATCCTTTGAAAACATATAAAAAGTCTATGAACAAGAGATCTTAAGGAGTATTTGATCAAGTGGAAGAGTCTAAATCATGAAGATGAAACATGAGAGGATGAAAATTTCCTACAACACCATCTTGAGTAGATTCATTTTTTAGGGCAACATTTTTTTGAATGGGAGGGGCATGATATGCCCTTAACCTATAATGTGTCTAGGAATATATATGGTTGACATGTGGCTTACATACCTTTCATATTATCTTATTGTAGTTCTATATGCTCTTAGTATGGCTAGCCTACAAAATAACCATGGATAAGTAAAGTATATATAGGAAGTAGAGGTTAGTATTTTATTATCACATTGTGAATTTTGTTGTTATTTCATTTTTTTGGAGTTTCTCCCCTTAAATTAGCTCAGTCATTATTCTCAAGTATTCTGATATATTATTAATTATTATTGTGGATATGATTATTCTACTCTTAATTATTCGATATATTTCTCCATTATTGTGAACATTGAATTAATTTCATTACAAAATAAAATATTTCAAATATGAAAACATTCAAAATATTCTAAAAATATGAAATTAGGACCTAAACATGATTAGATATCTAGTTGACATCTTTGACATATGTTATTTATCTCATGATTAGTAGATAAGATATTATTTTCCTATCACACATGAATTTCACTACTATTTTTGAGTGTTATACAAAACATAAAACTTCACATGGATTAATATGTTTGACTTGCCTCTAACCAGTAGCCTTGTTAAACTAGGGATATCTTTTCCACATGTTACAAGATTTATAGGGGTTATCATTCTTTGAATCATATATTTTTGATCTATACAAACTCTTAAAAATGTCTTGATAACATGTCTATATTATATTATGTACGCGGATATGTTACTTTCTAGGATATGATCAAATTCAATATGAATGATGTAGACTAGTTTTCTAGTTTTATGCTCCATTGATGTTATTACTTGTATATAGTATATTACATCTTGTTTATCTATTGTGTATGTCCATTGGCCCTTGTGTGCACATTTATTTAATATCTATATGAGATCATTGCTTGGTATGTGAAACATTTGAACATATCCATTGCTTTTAGCCCTTGGCTCTTTATTTTGTGTGATATTTGAACATGTCTCTTATTTGTGACATTTGAACATGTCCCTTGGTTGTGAAATTATTAATGTCATCTTATATTTATACCTTGGCCTTGTATGTGTAAACTTTACTTATATGAAATTCAAACATGTCCCTTGTATGTATCCCTTGGACTTATTTTATGACATTATGCTTGTTGTGTTTGTGTGCTTTATTAAGTTTGATAAGTGTCACAATATATATCATGCACTAACTAATGCATAGGATTATAATTATATAGTATACTACTATGAGATTCATTAATACATTTTTATAGCCCTTGCCTCATATATTACATAAATGATTTGAATGATACATATCTTACTATGCTGACATAATTTTCACATTTTCTACATTATTCAATGATTACATCTTACTATCCACGATACAGTCAAATTTTATTTTGATATGAGTAAATTTCATGATACAATTCACTCACCTCAAAAGGAGTGAATTTAAATGGGCTTTTCATATATGAGATAAGCTAAATCAAGCAAAAAAAAAAGATTTGGTACAAAATACAATTTCAAAGGTTTCAAGATAGTTTAAAATCTAGTTATTGGTACATATTATGGGAATATGTCATGCATATGAACTCACATTACATGACAAAAGTAAATATTTATAAATTTTTTGCTTTATGATATAGATTCATGCATAATATTCAAATGAAATTTATAAATTTTCATCTACATACAGTTATAAAATCTACATTTATCTATAGGAACTAGATATCAATTCATGCACACTATAGTATTTTTCAAATTCAAAGCACATGATACAAATTCATGCCATGATTTTCATTACTACTTATTATCTGTGAACATGGTGGGAGCATGGATGTTATCCACTCACTTTTGATAATTCATTTATAAACTAAGGAACAAAGTGACAAATTAATCTACAAGCCATTTGCAGTAGTTGATTTAGTTAAAGTACATAATGCGTAACTTAAATGTTCAATTTCCTCTACAATTATTATCTATGAATCCATTATGGATTCAAAACCATTTCATGATTGGGGTTATAAATATAAAAAAAACAAATTGAGGTTTTTCCATCCCTCAATGGGTTTTATTTTTTATACAAGTTCAATTCAAATTAGGGTTTGATCACCTTTAATTTATCCATTGGTTCAACTAAGGAACAAACTTCTCTAATTGCTTCATGGGAATCACCAATTTTCCAATGCTTCAAAGAAGCATCATATTAAATCAAAGTTAAAATATAAACATTGGTTTCACATATATAGGTGTACACATTCTTTGTTCTTTTTAGTATTTTCAAATTTGAGTTACATTTTAATTTTTCAATTTCATATATGAGCATTAACTATGTTAACATTATCACAAGATTTTCCATGGAACACCTTGTATGATGGGATATTCCCCAAAAGTCAAAGGTGTTGCATAAACTCATGTATATCTTTTGTTTAATCTATCAATTTCATTTATATACTAGGGGAGGGGGGATGTAGTCACTCAACTTTGGTCATAACTACTCTATAATGTTAGTTTTGGCTCTATTTCACTTGAATTGACTTGAACACTTAATTTAGACCTATTCCACCACCTCACTTTATCTTAAGCACCCATTCCTTTCTAAATTACTATATTACACCTAAAAAGGTTATAAACTACTAAAATCCCTTTAAGCATCTATATAGACATCTGATGACCCAAAATTTGTATGTTTCCCTTCAAAACAAGATCAAGCCATAGGGGATAATAGTGGTAGACAGTTTTGACCCTTATGGGATCATGTCCTTAACCCATTAACAATAAATTTTCAAAATTAAATCCTCCCTTATAGGTTGGATCACATTTTTAAGATAGGTAACATGATTGCTTCTCCATTTGGATGTAATAAAGGCATACTTAGGTGACATACTCTATCATTTGATAATTTTAATACATATTCATACTTACACTAATAAACAATGAGTAAAGCTTACCTATTCTTACCAATTAATGTTATAATCATTTGAATTAGTCCTTATCCAAGTTAAAAACCTATTTTATCTAAGCTAAAGCAAAGCATGCTAAAGTATTCAAGCCATCTCTAGATACAATCATATAGTCAAAATAGAAAAATTGCACAAAGCACTCTATTGTTTTTTGCACAACACACCCGATTTTTTAGTCTAAAAATAAGGACCCCCGCTTTTTTGGACTTTTAATCTACTCCTACATATACTCATGGTTTGTTGGTCTTAGCTATACAAGTTTCCTTGGTGGTTCATCTTAATTTATTTATATAATTAGGACCTAAATCCACCACTATTGGAAAGATGACATCCATGTGAGTCAACTTGGTAGTATAAAAATGGACTCAAGGCCTCCCAATTTACCTTTAAAGCCTATATCTTATTGATTTCAATGTTCTCTCAGCTTTTTCCTAGGGTTTTTATCATGATGTCATTGGGTGATGGTAGTGTTGTTAAGTGATGGAAATTTGTCAGTTGATGATAGTGCTGTCAAACAATGACTATACCAACAATTCAAAACATTATCATCTTTTAATGAATATGTTTTCAATTAGTTGTATTACCATTTATCAATGATTATGCCATTAGTTAGTTGCATTATCATCTATCAATGTCTATGCTTCCAATTAACCACATTTCTTTCAATTGACCTAAAATTTCTATGTGTTATCTTATCTTATATCCATTCTTATAACACTTTCTAGAAAGTAACATGTTTTCTTTGCCTTGTGCAGGTGGTGAATAGTGTTAGGTGATAGTGATGGAAGCAAACTCTGCATCAAGAACCATAAGTGGTGAATAGTGAAAAGGTGACAATATGGGAGTAAACTTTGCATCAAGAGTCATTAGGTGACCACATTCTACTGGTCATCAAGCATTGATGAAGGATTTTATCCATTATAAGAAATTAGTTGGTGTAGTAAATGCAATTATTGGTGGCTTGAGATCTATATATAGGATCATTTTATCACAATAAGGGTTTTTTTCTTCTTTAAAAGAGATTGAAAAGACAACTATTAGATCCTAGTTTTACAACTCTATTATTTAGCCTTACACACTTGAATAAGGTGGAAATCAAAGATGGAAAACCTACTTAGTATGTCATTGTATCTAGGGAAAGGTTTAACATCATGACTGAATCATGCATAAAAAATGACTAGGAGGTACCTACAAAGGGTATGGTTAGTTCCCTGCTACTTTTGGATCTACGTAAACCAAGGTGAGAGGACTTAAGGGGTAGCTTGCTTACATAAAGGGATTCTACAAATCAATCTTCATGGGGCTTATTTATGCAAGGGGATATATATATATATATATATATATATATATATATATATATATATATATATATATATATATATATATATATATATATATATATATATATATATATATATATATATATATATATATGACTAGAACACAACCAAGCTTTCTCAATCCACTTAATAAGGGTTGTCACATAAAGTGAGAAAATTTTCTAGGATAGACACAAGCTACTAAAAATAGGCATGGATATGATTACAACTTTCTAAATAATTTTTAGTAATAGGGGGCTGAATAAGATATTTCAATACTAATGTTTAACATAGGAAATGAAAACACATGCCAAGTATATAATATTTATGTGCTTATAAGCAAAGAACACTTTAGATATTCAGAGGTCATGTTGTATGTAGGATAAAATAGGATAGGATGATAGATATCAGTTAATAGATATTAAAAGTGGATGGTTAACATATGAGCACAAAGAAGTTTATGTAAACCACTATGTTGCCTTTATCAACAAATGTAACATAGAACTAACAAAAGTGAAACTAAAAACATGCACTAGTGATATCCTTTAAGAACTCCTTATATTTAAATTCATAAGCCTAAGAATACCCTTAAAAAGGCTATCAACACCCTATCCCCAAGTCTCAAAGTAGAAAGGATTTTTATAATCTAGATATACACTCTAAATGACCACCATAAAGATGAATACATTAGATCACTAGTCAAATAAGCATATTAAATGTGGCATTGTATTTTAGCAATAGAAAGGGAATGGAAACCACAAGAAAACTTCATTTATAAATTGAATTGGAAATGATTTCAATGTGTATTGAATAATATAATAGATTGAAACTATGCAATAAAATCATGTGATGAGGGAGGCATGTATGATGTTTTCAAAGCTTTCCAATGATTTTACAATAGAAATAAATTTGACACTAGGAATGTTACATAGGGAGAACTCTTCGAGGCTATATCTCTTGACTAAAAAATTTAACTGACCCTTGTAAAGGGACACAACCCCTTTACTTATATAACTAAGTTAAGCCTAGTAAATTCCTAAAGATGCTCTAGCTAGAAGATTTCTTTTTAGTCCTAAAGTTTATTATACCTTGTAACAAACATGATTTGTTGGGTTATGTGCATGCTCTTGTGATGATGACAAAATTGATCCTCCACTAAGGTAGAATAATTCTAGTTATCAACATGGAGGTAGATCCTGCAAGAGACAAAAAAAACTCTGTCATCTTGCATAATAAATAAAACATCCCTTTCCTATTTACATGATTACAAAAAACTACCTCGAAAAGGATGTGCCATTATTGGGTGAAGTACAGCATTTTCCAAATAGGAAATGAGAAAAAAGGGAAGAGAAGGGAAAAGGGGAATAAAGAGAAAGGAGAGGTGGTGCTAGTTTGGAAGAAATTGAAATGTTCAATTAAGTCTTAGAATTGATTTGAATGATAGTCCTTACCAACCTATTTTCCTAATTAATGTATTCCTTGAGCATGGGGGTGAGTCTCACTTGGTCTGGGCCTACTTTGTATTTGAATTTGACTTCATATTATTCAAGATAGGTATAAATATATTGAGGCATGGTTTGCTTCCATACAATGAGTTCCTTGAGTTGATAACAAGATTTATCAAGTGACACCAATTACTTTATCTTTTAAACATCAAAGTATTTTAATGGCACATCAATGAGGCTCTTCAAATAAGTGCACATTACCTCCTCCCCTAGATCATTTGTATCATCAAGGCTCACCATCTTCCTTAGCATGACATCTATCTCTTTGGTCATAGTCTTGAGAGACTGTTCTTCTCCTTTTAGATTGAAGATGCCATCTTTGAGAATCATCAGATGATGCTTGATTGCTGTTTGATATTCCATGTGATTTTTAAGATCATTTTGAGAAATAATCTTCTTTGAAATAAAAGTGTCTATGGTCATATTGCATATCTCATCTATCTTTCACTGAGATTCTTCCCACTTCTTGGTGTTTGAATCATAGGAAAACATCTAGGCATCATGCACTCTATTATTTTCCACTATGTCACTAAAGAATTTAAATGTTGAGTGGATTATTTCTTCCACCCTGGCACCTAAGAATTTTTTTCAATATTGTTCATCCTTTGGTCTTTAAATCATCAATTTGGCTAGAGTCAAGTGATGGAAAGGAGAGATGGACAATACATGGATCTATATTGGTAGTTGGGGTTATTGCTTTAGGCTCACTCAATAACTTTTGAAATTACTAGATCATAGCTTGGTTTTATGTCTTCAAATATTCCATGGTGGCCTTATCTTTATCCATTATGTGTGCCACCATGTTAGCCAAGACCTATGCGATATGCTTCAACTCATTCTATGATGGCTCCTCTAGATTGTAGCTATAGATAGTGTAAATTTTAAGGGGGGCATCTTTCTTTAATGAATCAAGTAGAGGGATAGCTATCTCGACATTCCTTTATCCTATGGTGGTGAAGGTGGTTCTAGAATGTATTCTATCACTTTCAGGGTCTTAGACTTATGTGCTTGAGTGATCTTCATTATGTTGATCTCCCCTATTTTTCTCATAATGTCTCTATTTTACATTACCTGCTATTTGACCCAAAGAAAGGGTCTAGTCTGAAATTCCATTGAAGTGGTAGACATTATTGATGGCATCAAGATAATGAAGGGTGGTGTCAATGAAGTACTAGATGTAGGGAATACCACAAGTTTTGGCTATGGGCTCAATACAAAATTTTTAATATCCTCATCACTCTCTTTCTCTTCACCACCCTTATCCAATCCATACTCCTTTTCTAGGCTCAACTTTATCTACTCCAAAACATTAAAATCTGACCTAGGCCAATGAGATTCCTTGAGAAACTTCTTAATCAAACTTACTTATTGTATTAACTAGATAGAAGGATGTACAACCACTTCACCTTCTTTATTTACTTGGGCCTTAGGCATGGATGAGGCTATGGTGACATCTTTACCACCTTTAGGAAAATCTTCACTAGTCACGACCTTAGGACCTTTATTATAGGGTGGATCATGGACCCATCTATGAGGGAAAAGACTTCATGGTACTTCAATTGAAGCACCACTCCCTGAAACATCCTCCCCAACATCTTTATTTAAGTCATCCAATTCTTTATTTATTTTTGCATGGGTGGGGGTACCCATTTGTAGGTTTACTCCCCCATATTTTTTTGCACATACCTTTTACTTTGGTGCTAAACTTGACCCTTTAGAGGTGAATGGGCATCTTGTGGTACATCTAGAGCTACTTGTGATTTTTCTTGCTCAACTACCTCTTCTAGATTATCAGTAGTTTGAACATCTTATTTTGGCTATACTTCATCTCTTTCATCAAGCCTAATCAAATTTTCTACTCCACCCTAATCACCTTAGCCTAGTGGTTGGGTGATGAAATTATTAATAAATGTTTTTGTATCTGATGAAACCACTTCTTTCTCTTGAGGGGCATGAGCTTATGTAGCCACCTCAACATTGACCTGTATAACACCATCAAAAGATAAATGATCATTTGAGGTTAGGATGTCTTCCTCATCACATTTGATTTTTACTATTAAATGTCCCTTTTCTAAAAATAATCCCATCACCAGGGCCTTGAATAGGGTTTAGGGCCTTTCACTTAGACTTCTCTACCTAGTCTTTACTTGAGGAGCAATCAAGGTACGCTACTTCTTCATCACCTCAGCAATGGGTCTATCCTCATCTGAATCTTCATCATCACTCATATCCATTAGCCTTTAGTCATATGAGGTATGGTCTTCATTTCTCTTTATTGGCATTTCTTGAGAGGGTAGCTCCTTAAAAATGACCTCCTTCTTCCTCACAGGAAATCCACTTAGAGGTTGTGGAGTCTTCTTGAGTCTCTTTTTTTTGGGTTACTCCACTTTATCCTCACCTCCCCTCTTTCTTGAATATATCTTTGGGGGATGGGTAGATACTACTTATTGTATTGGTGGAGTAGGTGGAACTATGGTTGGATTGGCCATGGGGATGGCCATTGGAATGGTTGGCATTGTTGGGGCTCCCTCTCCTAAAATGGATATGGGGGTGGCACTAGCCAATGTAACCTCCCCCATAATAATTTTGTCCCAATTTTATTCCAAGCTTGTTATCTTCAAAAAAGACAACCCAGCCTTAGACTACATTATTGTTATAAATTCCACATCAATGGGCTTAGTGAAATCAACATCACTAATATTACACTTGCCCTTACCTTTCACCATTGGTGGTGGAGTTGTAGCATCACCGTTGTATTTTGGAAGGAAATGTCTTAAATCCTTAATTTTTTTGAGCTCTTGTAGGGTAGGGGTATCATATGCACCAAGATCTACCCCATGTTCCTTCAGCCATCTAAAATTCCTTCTCATAATTAGAAATGATCTCCAGGGGATTGAATCATTTGTTTGAACATTAAAATATACTTGTGAGATGGGTTGGGATTTAATATTAGTTGTATTATACATAAAATCTAGTGTCATCTTATCATCTACCATGTCTTTGGGGATGGGAGTGATATTGTAGGTAATGACCTCTTGCACCATCAACCTCATATACTATAATTTCTTGACATCCTCCTTGATGGTGAAGTCAGATCAGATGTCTTCAAAATGTGATTGATGTAATTTCACATTAGTCACCATAGTCACTAGCCATTTGATGTTGTAATTAAGCCTGAGTGGTATCTTATCAATTACATACTAGCCCATTTCCTACTATAATCCCTTTTCCTTGGCAACTGAAGGATATAAATAATATCTAATTATAATAGGAAGTTTGAATGGATTGCTAATTTTCTTGGCTGCTATCATTTCATGTGAAGGCACCATCTATCATCTTAGTTTCATTATTGCTACCTTGTCATCAAGGTACCTTGGTCGTTTATGTGGGCACCCTTTATAACCACTTACCTTGATATATGTGAATGTCTTAAATTGAATATAGGTGGCACCATATTTCTCAATTATTTCCTTAGCCAACCTAGACATTCTATTGAGGCTTTTAAAAGGAAAGAAGACACTCATCATAATACTGAAGAAGCAATTGTAGACTCTACAAAAGTTCTTCCTAAAGCATCCCATGGTGATTTCTGGGTATATCTCATAAATCCTCATCCCATTGGGGTTCCTAATGAGCCCCTAGAATGACCTATTTGCACTAAGTTATACATAAAATAAGAGGACATGTAGAATGTACCTATAAATTCCTCTTTTTAAATAATTATAGCTTAGAGCTACATCATCTACCTATGTAGATTGTTACTAAGGATAATGGCCCAATATAGCTTCTTTTACCTCTCCATCATGCATATTAGAATTAGGAGAATCCATGGCTAAAATATTTATATGGGGGGTATCCCATAAACCTTGGTGGCCATGGTGATGACATACTAGGGTAATTCATTAAATTATACCACCTTCAAACTCTTAGAAATCTTTGAGACCTTTTATCTTTTCTTGGGCAGCTAATAGGAGTTGACAATGTCCCAAATTTCCTTATCAATTTTCTCCTCATATTCTTGAAATTCCTCTATGGTGAGTTTAATGCTTTTTGGCTAGGGAGGAATTCTAAGCATAGTGTTGAGCACCATTGGAGTGAAAGAGTAGACAACTAAATGGATACCATCAATGATGGTCTTGGTGTTTGGTTGGTATTCTCAAATACATTCAATGATCAATTTTGGGTATGGGATAGCTAGGAGGAATGTTTCCATAGGGATGATTTAGCTCATAACAACATTTGAAACTACTTGAGGGGGGTCTAACCACTACAAAACATTCAACAAAGACAAAATATAACCCCATGATATATGTATCTTTAATCTTATCTAAGATAGAGATAATGATGCCCTTCACAATAGTCAAGGATGTCACCATTTCTACTCCAGATTTTTAGTGAAATACTTCAAATTTTTATGAACCCTTCACTCAAATAACCCTCACAATGCCTATAAACTCATTTCATAGTCATAACACAAGGATTTGAAATAACACTTACTATTGGTCTCAAGGGTGGCACATAGTAGAAGTTAAAAATCTATGAATAAATCATTGTAATCACATTATCACACTACACTTAGCTAGGGCACACAAATAGATAAAATACATAAATAAAACCTCTAAATGCAAAGGGAAAATAAAAAATGAAAAAAAAATGCCTCATTTATAATCCTTTGTATTTTAAAATTATGGTTTCCATTAATGCTTCAAAACATAATGGCTAATCACCAACCACCCTTATTAATTACTCAAGCTTCATTTGAAAATGAGAGGGAAGATGTAAATGTTATTTTTACACCAAGTGATCCTTATTGCAACATGTGGAGCCATAGAAGTGGAAAATATGTCATGGTACCTTTTTAAGCCTTCAAGGACTTTTGCACTTCTTCACTCATTATTTTCCTTTGGTACAATGGTGTAATATGCCCTAATATCCTTATGAGATGTAATAATGCCATGTGTCATAATTTAGCTTTAAAATTTTGAGTGTTCAAGCCTTTGAGGACCTTTTGACTTTGCCTACCAAATGGTAAGTGAGTTAATTTTCAAAATAAGACCGAAACTTAGAAGACCTTGAGGAGCTGTTATATGACATCCCTTTATTTGCAAGTTTGAGCATTTAGGCCTTGGAGACTTTAAGTACCTTTCCCACCAAAATTTAAGTGAGGAAATCTTCAAAAAGGGACCAAAACTTAGAAAATGTTGATAAACTACCATGTGTCTAACTCATACTTAAAACTAGACTCTCAACCTCTTTTTACCTTTACACTAGCTTTCTTTATTCAAAAAAGGGTGTAAAATTGTTTTGACCCCCAGTAATATTCATAGAAGTCCCTTGAGATAGACACATGTCCTTCATTTAATTCATTAGTAAATTTATCACCTTAATCATCAAAACACATCAAGGTGCAAATTGATAATTTCATATGGGGCCCTAGAATTTCTTCTTCTAACATAAGGAAAAAAATTGATGCATAGAAAAAGGGTTGTATTTCAATCTTCCCCCCATGACTCTTCCTACCATGAGACCTTGGGTAAAACCCTATAATTCCTTCAAAACTATTAAAAATTTACTCCATCTCTAGAAATTATCATTGGGAGTCTTTAATGTAGACAAAATGTTTAAACAAATATCTAGAAAATACTTAAGACCCAAAAGGTAAGGTATATAATTCTTTTGGAGACTTTGAGTGGACAAAATGTCAAACAAAATTAAGTCTTTAGATATTTTATCTAATAAAAAATACTTAAGACCTATTTATTTGGGCATTATGCTCATGTAAAAAGGCCAAAATGCTGAAGTGAAGGAATGCTTTCACCTAGTAGAATCAAGATAAAAAACATAACAAATTACAAACATGAACTTTGACCTTATAAGTGAATATGTAGAGATAACACTGGGGCTAGTGACTAAAACATTGATACTCATCCTGTTTGAATTTAAGCATTTTTTTGACAAGGGACCAACTACTCTAGTGTAAGTTTAGGCATTAACATAGGCTCTTACTTAGGGATGTGTATCCTAGTGGGTACATAGATAACACCAACCCAAACACCTATCTATTGGGATACTAAGTCAAAGAAATGGAAACAAGGGTAATGAAGACACACCATGGGTAAATAAGGCATCTAAAGTTAGTAAAGAGAGAAAGGACAAACAAAAACTGTACAGAAACAAACCCAAGTAGGGAAACAAAACACAATGGCCTATACAATATACACATATTTACAAAATCTAGCATGGATTGAATCCATAAAATGCTTGAGTTTTCTGTTATTAATTAGTAGTTCTAAGATTTATCCATCAATATTTCTAAGATAAAATGTATGGTTTCCTATATGATAATTAATGTTGTAGGGACCCATCCATAGGGAATCAAATTTACCATGTTTTCCTTTGTCTTCATGTTTACTATCCTAGAGTAGAACCAGATTACCAACCTAAAAGGCTCTTAGGGTGACCTTTTTGTCAAAAATCCTTTTGAGCCTTTCCTTGAATTTCAAATTCTTTTCATGAGCTTGTCTATGATATTCATCAAGATCTATGGTCCGGTTGATCCTTTTTGCATAGTGGTTTATTTCTACTTCATCCTTAGCTACTTGATACATAAATTGGTCTGTAGGCAAATGTAGATTCAGGAGTAAAATAGATTGAGCTCCATAAATAAGCTCAAAGGGGATTTTTCTAATAAACATCTTTGGAGTTAACATATTATCCCAAATAACAAACATCAACTACTCACCCCATTTCTTTTTATTGGCATCCAAATTCCTTTTAATGATCTTAAATAAATTCTTGTTACTAGTCTCAACCTACCCATTCCCTTGTGTATTGTGATTGAATACATATGATAGATCAATCCCATAATCTTCACACAATACAACTAACTATTTGTCTCTAAACCACATGGAATTGTCACATACAATTTTAACTAGCACTCCAAATCAACAAATTACATTATTCAAAAGGAAATCATTGACTAACTGATGGGTTGATTTTATGGTAGGGATTGCTTCAACCCATTTTGTGAAGTAATCAGTGTGAGGAACATAAGCCAAAATTTTTGAACTCAAAATGTAAGATCTGAATTATTTGATAGCCTTTAAGAGAGCAAAGCCTTATTTCTTCATTATGGTATACTTTAGTTCTAATACCTACAATGCTTTGCTAAAAAAATGTAATTGGATACTGATAGCCCTCATCATTATTTTATACCAGTATTGTAGTAATGGTATACTTAGAGGAAAATGAAAAGATCTATAAATATTTTCTATAATCAATATTGGTAAGTACTAGGGTAGTTTTCAAAGCTACCTTGATGTCTTAGAAAGATTAGGTATCCTTTTCCTCCCACTTTATGGTTTGATTCTCCTTCAACATTGAGGTAATGGGTGCAATAATCTTTGCAAAGTTTGAAACAAACCTTCTTAATAAATTGATCTAGACAAAGAAAGATTTGATACCTTTCTTGGTTTGTGGGATAGGTACTTTGTCAATGGCCTCTACCCTTTCAAGGTCTATCATGACACCTTGTTAAGACACAACATGCCCCATTAACTTTGCCTTTTGTATTCCAAAGTGTCACTTTCTTAGATTGAGGGAGATTCCAAACTCATTGCATCTAATAAGTATTTGTTTCAAGTTCCCCAAGTGGTCATCTCTTTTCTTGGAGTACATTATGCCATCATCCTAATATATGGTAATAAACTAGTTGATCAGTCCAGTGAAGGTTACATCCATTGCTCTTTAGAAGGTGGCACCTAATTTAATCAAGATAAAAGGCATGTGGATATATATGTAGGTGGCCCAAGGAGTAGTGAAATCAGTATTAGTCCTTTCAAACTCCTTCACTACTACTTGGTTATAGCCAAAAAATCCATCTAGAGTTGACAATAGCTTGGATCCAGTAATATCCTAAAGCATGTTATCCATGTTTGATAATGGATAATTGTCCTTTAGTGAAGCCTTATTCAAGTTATATAAATCAATATATATCCAGATGTCTCCATTATTATTCCTAGTAGGGACTAGATTTAACACCCATGATGAATACCTAATGGGTCGAATGATGCCACCATCCCTCAAAATTTTCAATTCTTCCTACATTTTGGTGGCCAAGATGGGATTGATAGACCTATATTTTTGGTAGAATGGTTTTTTACTAGGATGAAGGGGGATAACATGTTGTAATAAATCCTCCATATAAGCTTTCATCTCTAAATATGACCATGCTAAATAGTCTTGGTACTTTCTCAATATCTTAATGAATGCTTCTTTTTCCTTCTTACTCAGGTCATCATCGAGCCAAATATTCCTTGGGTTTTATTCTATCCAAATGTTAATCTCGATCACATCCTTTGATATAGAAATATGTTTAGATTTAACTCTATCAACTCTATTTAAAGATGCTTCAAGACTAGGCAATCCTCTAGGGATAGTATTAGTCTTTAACTGGATGATTTATTTTCCATATAAGGTTCCTTTTCCATCATAGACCTATACCATGGAGTCCAAGTCTATAATGGTTCCTTCAAACTCATATATATAACATAAAAACCTTCTTATTTTATCATCATTATCAAAAACTTACCAATGATTGATTTTGTCTATGACATAAGGCCTTACCAATACCTCAACCTCATACTGACAAGAGAGGTTCCTATGTTTGACTTTGAACTCTACAACCCTCTTCACAAGAATATCCACCACTTAATTGAGATCTTGGGAATTATATTTAATATTGAAAGCATAAAACCATTCCAAGTAGTCCTATATAGTATTTCCATATTGCTTTAATCTTTTTTATTTTGTGGTGTAAATAGCTTGGACCTACTTCACCACTATTTTTGAATTGCCCTTGACTAGTAAACTCTTGAGTCCATATTCGTGGTTGATCCACAAGTCAATCAAGAATGCTTCATATTCTACAATACTATTCATTCACTCAAATTATAATTGGAAGGAGTACTAGTAAGCTTGGCCATTAGGGTCATAAACTACAATCCCAACTCCATTTCTAATGTTTGAACATGCTCCATCAAAATTCATGGTCCAAATGGAATCTTTATTCGTAATACCAGATTTGGGAGGCAATTCCACATATTCAATGCTCCCCATAAAATTCCCAATATTTGTATCCACATACAATACTTCATTCAGCTAGTACTTGGAATCTTCTACGACATGAAACATTTTTGGCTCTTGATTTAGGAAAACCATCTTCCCATCCAAAGGTATAGTGTCATATGATAGGCCCATTTGAACACTACCCCCCAATACTAATAGTCTATTTTTTGGATAGCAACATACCCCATTTTGGTGGACAATCTATAACAATAATGTCCATACTTAAGAACTTACTATGGTATTGTGTAAGCTACACCACTAGTCCTTTAACTATGCCAACAACTAGTAATTTTCTAGAATCCATGGCAAGGCATCATCCATATGCTGCAATTATCCTTATACAAAGCTCATTTAGCATAGCTAGTGGCATAATGTTACATAATGCATCAAAGTCAAACATATAGTTGTTGATAATCAAACTATTAATTAGTAGGGTGGTATAGAATGGGTCTACATCCATCTAAATTTCTACCAATGTTGTCTCTAACTAGACCTCCAAGTGGTGTTTAAGATATTTGGGGGTGTTCTCATTTTCCATAGGGGAAGTGAGAGAAGGCCCAGCTTGGATAATTTCATTAGCGGTAATCTTTTCATTGAATCCCAAATACTCAAAATCTCTTCTCCTATGCTCTAGAATTTTAATCAATTCCATGAATGGTACCATGACATTCAATTGACTCAAAACATGAGCCATGTCACAAATATTATATTTGAGTAAGGGAGTGTCAGTAGGTAAACTTGTAACATTCTCATTTGGGATACACCCCTCAAAAGTCAAGGGAATACAAGTAGGAGAACCATCAGTCTTAACTTCAGTCTTTAAAGAAGGCTTAATGTGTTCATCCTTCTTAGGAATTCTAGACAAAGGAGTTATATTATTCTCTTAGGTACCTCTTGGTTTGACATTATTATGTGTAGAACAAAGCTTGGTGGAATTTTGGACCTCCTTATTCCCTTTGGTATCTTTTTCTTTAATATCTACTTTAGAACTAGAAGAATCTTTATCCTTTAAAGGAGTATTCTGATCTTTACTTCTCTCTTGGGAAAAATTTTCATGGATCATCAATTATCGATCCTCAACCAATGGAGGAAAATATCCATAATATTATTTCATCATTAATCTTAAAAACTCAAAGTCCTAAACATTCAATTCATATTCATGCATCATGTTTATTTCATAGATGCAATCTAGGGCTGGGACCCTTACCTTATCACATGCTTTCCATAATGTCTAAGTAGTGGTAATGCTCAATGGCTCTATATATGGAGAGGAAACCATATCATCTAGGTTACTTAGCTAGAAATCAAAACATTCATATGTTGGGGTGTCTCCATAACTAGGGATATTTGAGGCACTCATAGCTTCTTCTTGGAAGGTGTAACTTGCCATGTCTTAGAATTCAAAAATGTATATATCATCTTAATTAGATTTAGATTGAAATCCTTCTACATCTTGACCATCATCATCAACTATGTTACATGGAGGATGAGGAAGAAAACACTTATCACACCAATCGATATCACAATCAACAATATTAACCTTTGAAACTAGAGGATTAGGTACTTCTCTTCTACCTCCCTAGTTCTAGTTTATTTAATGTTTGTCATCCCTTGTAATCCCCTTTCTCTTATCATTATTCATTTATTGGAAAGTTGGCTTGCCCTGACCTTGATCTCAGGGATGATTTCATTCATCCCTCTTGTGACCCCTCCTATTGTCATGGTTAGAGGAACCTTGAGATAGACCCTTTTCTATTCTAGCCAACTTTTAGGATATCTCTTTTACATTAGTTTCTAGAGTCTTCATAGTTTCCTCCAATTCTACACTCTTGTGGAAGGCTTGAGGATTTTTAGGATTTACCAGCTTAACATTAGCCCTCTTGTTTAAAGGCTTACCCACACATTTAATATTATTTTCTATTTGGATAGCCAAATTAAAATCTATCCTTAGATTTGTGGGAGCCTTATATTTGAGAAAATAGGTTACTTTCTTGTCAAATGCATCAAAATACTTAATCAAATAAGTAACACCATAAGATCTTATATCTTCTCGTAGCCTTCTCAATACCTTACTAAATCTAGAATTGAAGTCTTTCACACATTTGTTAGGATTCTTCTTGAGGTTCTCAAACTTGGCAAACAAGAATATGGGATCAATGCTATCACCATATTGTATCTTAAAATCATCAATCATAGTTTTTCATGTGTCTATAGATCCATTAGGGATGGATTTAAACCATTCCTAGGCCTTGTCTTCAAGTGTGTTCACAAAGAGATATATACACACATCTTCTAGATCTATTTCATAATCTTTAATGACATTCAAGAATGATTTCAAATGTTATTCTCCAGACACTACACTGTTACCTTGAAACTTTGATAATACATTTCTAATCTCTACAAAAACCTCATTGGGGAAACTAGGCATACCATTAAAGTTTATAGGTCTAAACCTTGGGATAAAAAATGGTCTATGTATATTAGATAGACCTTGATCTTCTTCTCCATCATTGTCATTATCCACATTAAACATCCTCCTTCTCAATTCATGGTCTCCCATTTCTGAATCTAAAGATGAATATGAATTGGGGGATGGTCAAGAATGAATATTATGGGGAGGACTTAAAGGAGGATAAATAGAAAGAATCCTTAATAGCCTAGTATGAGGACAAACACTCTTTATAGAGAAGGATCTTAACTTATAGGGAGCTCAGATTTATCGGAGACACTATGAAATCCTTCAACTAAAGGGAAGTTAGATAAAAGGGGGTAAATAAACTGGGGGACAAACTAATCAGGTATTACTTGATTGCCTAAGCTTTGGCCTATAATAAGCCTCCACACTTATCTCCTCTTGGATGGAACTTTCAACTCAGGGACAAGTTCTCTAGATGTTTTATTTAAGGAAGACCTAGTACCCTCTAGATTTGTAGATTTGAATAAACTCTTCAAAACATAGAAGAATATATATAGTAGGCACTGATACTTAAACCTTGATATAACGGACTCACCACTAGAAGCAAAACTTCTAGACTAGATAAAATAAAACTACACACAATAACTAATGGAAAGAAAACTTTCAAAAACTAAAAACAAATCCAAGAGCATTGAAAAACTTCTCATAGCATAGGTTGAACAATATTAGTGGATTTACCAAGAAAATATGAAATTATATTAATGAATCAAAGATAAACAACTCAATGTAGTAACAATAGAGAATGGAATAAATAAAAGACTTATAGCTCTCTGTAAGTACTCCTAGTATCATAGGTAACAAGAAATCTCCCCAATAATGATGCCAAAAATATATTGGATCCTAGTTGTGCACCTCTATCATTCAACCTTGCACACTTGAATAAGGTGGCAGTCAAATATGGAAAACCCACTTAGTATGTCATTGTAGCTAGGCAAGGGTTTAAAATCATGACTGGACCAAGCATAGAAAATGACAGGGAGGAACTTATAAAGGATATGGTCTATTTCTTGCTACTTCTAGCTCTACTTAAATCAATTTGAGAGGACCTAAGGTATAGCTTGCTCATATGAAGGGATTTTTCAACTCAATATTCATGGGGTTTGTTGGCTCAAGGTGGTATAAATTTGACTAAAACACAACCAAACATGATCAATCCACCTGACAAGGGTTGTCACATAGAGTGAGCAAATGTTCTAGGCCAGTCATAAGCTACTAAAGATATACATGGATATGATTATAACTTAATTTATAAATAATTTTCAATAATAGGGGGATAAATAAGAGATTCTAATGATAATCTTTAACATATAAAATGCAAACACATGCCAAGTATATAATATTTATGTGCTCATAGAAAAACAACACTTTGGATATGCATAGGTTATGTTGTATGCATGGTAAAATAGGGTAGGACAATAACTATCAGTTAATAGAGATTAAAAGTGGAGGGTTAACATATGAGCATGAATAAGTTCAAGTAAACCATTGCATTAAATTTATCAACAAATGTACCACAAATCTAACACAAGTAGAACCAAAAACATGCACTGGTGATATCCTTTAATAACTCCTTATATTTGAATCCATAAGTCTAGGACTACCCTTAAAAATTCTATCAACACCCTATCCCTAAGTCTCAAAGTATAAAAGATTTTATAATCTAGATATACACTCTAAATGACCACCATAAATCTAAATACATTAGATCACCAATCACTAAGCATGCTAAATATGGAATTGTATTTCAATAACATAAAGGGAATGGAAACCATAAGAAAACTTCATTTATCACTTGAATTGGAAATGAGTTTAATGTGTATTAAATAATATAATAGATTGATACTATTTAAGAAAATCCTATGATAAGGGATTCATGTATGATGATCTCAAAGCTTGCCAATTATTTTACAATAGAAATTAATTTGGCACCAAGAATGTTACATAGGGAGAACTCTTCAAGGCTAAAAATCTTGACTCAAAAATTTAACTGGCCCTTGTAAAGGGACATACACCCTTTACTTATACAACTAAGCTAATCCTAGTATATTCCTAAAGATGATCCAGTTGGAAGATTCTTTCATAGGCAGAGTCTATTAGACCTTGTAAAAAACATGATTCCTTGGGTTAGTCACATGCTCTTGTGATGATGAAAAATTAATCCTCCACTAAGGTATAATAATATCAATTATATATGTGAAGGTAGATCTTGTAAGAGATAAAACAAACCTTTATCACCTTTCATAACAAACAAAACATCCCTTTCCTATGTACATGATTACAAAAAACTACCTTAAGAGGGATATGCCACTATCAGGGAAAGTACAATGGTTTTCCAATGGGAAATGAGAAAATAAAAGGGAAGAGAAGGGAAAAGGGGAATAAAGATAAAGTAGAGGTGGAACTAGCTCAAAAGAAACCAAAATGTTTAATTAAGTCCTAAAATTGATTTGAATGACAGAGTCCTTTGCCAACCTTTTCTTGTACTTCATGTATTCCTTGAATATGGGGGTGAGACTCACTTGGTTTAGGCCTTCTTAGTATTTGAATTTGATTTCATATTATTCAATACATTTAGAAATATATTGAAACATGGTTTTCTTCTATCTAATTAGTTTGTTGAGTTAGTCATAGGATTTCTCAAGTGACACCAATTGCTTTATCTTCTAAACATCAAAAGATTCTTGTCGTGCATAAATGAGGCTTTTTAGAGTAGTGAACACTACCTCCTCCCATAGATAATATGTGCTAATAAGGATCACCATATTCCTTAGAATAACATCTATTTCTTTGTTTATAATCTTGAAAGACTATTCTTCTCCTTTCAGATCAAAGATGCCATCTTTGAGCATCATCAAATGATTCTTGATTTCTATTTGATATTCCCTAGGATTTTTAAGATCATTTAAAAAAATGATCTTCTCCACAATCAAAGTGTTTGTGTTATTCTTATATATCTCTTCCATCTTATACCAAGCTTCTTCCCACTTCTTGGTGTCTACCTCATAGGAAAGCATTTGGGCATCAAACTCTCTTTTAGTTTCCACTATGTCATGCAAGCATTTAAATGCTGAGTGGATTATTTCTTCCGCCCTAGTGACCAAGTCTTGTTTTCAATCTTTAGTTTATGATCCTCTAGTCTTTAAATCATCAATTCAGTTAGAGTAAAGTGATGCAAAGGAGAGATGGAGAGGACTTGGATCCATACTGATAGTTAGAGTTACTACCTTAAGCTCATTTAGTAACTTTTGCAAGTACTAGATCATAGTTTAGTTTTTTGCCTTAAACTCTTCTATGGTGGACTTTTATTTATCCATTATATATGCCACCATATTAGGTAAGACTTTTGATCTATTATTTAGATCATCCTATGATGGCTCCCCTAGATTATAGTTATAAATAGTATAACTTTCAAGGGGAACATCCTTATTCAATGCATTGAGTGGAGGGATAACTATCTAGACATTCCTTTCTCCTATGGTGGTGAATGTGGTTCTAAAATGTGTTCTAGAAATTTTAGGGGGCTTGGCCTAATGTGCCTGAGTGATATTCATTATGTAGATATCCCCTATTTTTCTCATAATGTCTATCTTTTCCTTGACCTACTCTTTGACCCAAAGAAGGGGTCTATTCTGAAATCCCATTGAAGTGGTAGACATTATTGATGGCCTCAAGATAGTGAAGGGTGGTGTCAATGAAGTGCTAGATATAGGGATCACCATAGGTTTTATATGTGAGATAAACTCAAAATGTTTAATCTCCTCATCACTTTCTTACTCTTTACCACCCTTATCCACTATATGCACTTTTTCTAGGCTTGGCTCTATCTGATCCAAAACATTAAACTCTAACTCAAGCCAATGAGATTCCTTAAACAAATTATCAAATAAACTTCCTTGTTCTATTGATTGGCTGAAAAGTTGTGCACCCACTTCACCTTCTTTATTTACTTGGTCCTTAGGCATGGACAAAGCTATGGTGACATCCTTGCTACCTTCAAGAAAATCTCTACTAGTGATGTTGTCAAGACCTTTATTATGGGTTAGGTCATGGACTATAATGCAAAGGAGAAAAACTCATGGTACTTTAATTAAAGCACCACTCCTTGAAACATCATCCTCAACATATTTATTTAAGTCATACAATTCCTTATTTATTTTTGCATGGGCGGGGTTATCCATTTACAAATTTATTCCCCCACCTTCTTCCACACTTTCCTTCTCCTCTAGTGTTGAACTCAACACCTTTGGAGGTGAAGGGGTATCTTGTGGTACCATTAAAGCTAATTGTTTCCTTCTAAACCACCTCTTTTGGATTAGTGGTAGTTTGAACATCTTATTCTGGCTCCACTTTATCTCTTTCATCAGGCCTGCTCAACTCTTCTACTCCACCCTTATCACCTTGTCCTATTGGTTGGGCAATGATTTTATCAACAAATGTTTTTGTATCTGATGAAACTAATTTTTTTTAAGGGGCCTGATCTTGCATAGCCAAACCAACACCAACATGTACAACATCATCAAAAGATAAATGATCATTTGAGGTTAAGATGTCTTCCTCATTGTCTTTGATTTCTATTACTAAGGGTCCCTCTTCTTAAAATAAGCCCATCATTAGGGCCTTCATTAGGGTTTGGGGCATTTCCCTCAAAGTTATCTACCCAGTCTTTACTTGAGGATGAGTGAAGGCATGATGATTCTTCATCACCTTGGAAATTGGCCTATCCTCATTTGAATCCTCATCATCACTCATATCCCTTACCCTATGGTCATATGAGGCCTGGTCTTCCTTTCTCTTTATTGGGATTTCCTTAGAGGGTATGTACTTAAATGTGACCTCCTTCCTCCTCGTAAGAAATCCATGTAGAGGCTATAGAGTCTTCTTGAGTCTCTTTTGTTTAAGCTACTCCCCTTCATCCTCACCTACCCTCTTTCTTTAATATATCTTTAGGGGAAGGGAAGCTACTACTTATTGTGTTGATGGAGTAGGTGTAACTATGGTTAGATTGGCCATGGGGATGGCTATTGGAATGGCTAGCATTGTTGGGGCTCCCTCTCCTAAAATGGATATGGGGTGGTAGTAGCCAACGTAACCTCCCCCATAATAATTTTGTCCCAAGTTTTTGCCAAGATTATTATCTTTGAGAAATACAACCTAGCCTTAGACTGCACTATTGGTATAGACTCCACATCAATGGGATTGGTGAAATCAACATCAATAATCTTACACTTTCCCTTACCTTTCACTAATAGTGGTGGATCCATAGGATCACCATTATATTCTAGAAGGAAACCTCTCAACTCCTTAATTGTCTTAATATCCTAGAGGGTAGGGGTGTCATATTCACCAACATCCACCTCATGTTCCTTCAGCCATATTAAAGTTCTTCTCATAATTGGAAATAATCTCCAAGGGATGGAATCATTTTCCAAAACATTAAAATCTACTTGTGAGATGGTCTGGGCTTTAATATTGGCTATATTATACATTGAATCAAGTGTCATCTTGTCATCTACCACATCCTTAGAGATGGGAGTGATATTATAAGTAATGACCTCTTACACCATCAGCCTCATATACCCTAATTTCCTAGCATCCTCCTCACTAGTGCAGTTAGATGTATTCATATGTGATTGATGTAATATCACATTAGTCTTCATATTCACTAGCCATCTAATGTCTTAATTAGGCTTGGGAAACATCTTATCAATTGCATACTATCCCATTTCCTACTCTAATCCCTTCACCTTGGTGACTAAAGGAAATATCCAATTACAATGGTAAATTTGAATGGATTATTAATTTTATTAGCCACTATCATTTCATGTGGAGGCACCATCTATTGGCTTAGCTCCATTACTGATAACTTGTCATCAAGGTACCTTGGTATTTTATGTGGGCACCTTGAATAACCACTTACCCTAATATATGTGAATGTCTCAAATTGAATATAAGGGGAACCATATTTATCAATTACCTCCTTGGCCACCCTAGACATTTTGTTGAGGCTTCTTAAAGGAAAGAAGACATTCATCATAATATTGAATAAGCAATTGTATACTCTATAAAAGTTATTCCTAAATCCTTCCATGGTGATTTTTGGGTATATATCATAAATCATCATCCTATTGGGGTTCTTGGTGAGCCCCTGAATGACCTATTGTACATAAGTTATACATCACATAGAAGGACATGTAGAATGTACCTATAAATTCCTCTTTTGAAATAATTATAGCTTAGAGCTAATCATCTATCTATGTAGATTATTACTAAGGATAATGGCCCAATATAGCTTATTTTGCCTCTCCAACATGCATATTAGAATTAGGAACATCCACGGCTAAAATTTTTCTATGAGGGGCATCCCATAAACCCTAGTGCCCATGGTGATGACATACTAGGCCAATTCATTAAATTATGCTAGCTTCAAACTCTTAGACATCCTAGAGACCTTTTATCTTTTCTTGGATAGCTAGTAGGAGTTGATATTCTCCCAAATTTCCTTATCATTATTTTTTACCTATTTCTGACATTCCTCCATGGTGAGTGTAATGCTTTCTCTATGGGGAGGAATTTTTAGCATAGTGTTGATTGCCATTAGAGTGAAAGAGAAAATAACTAAATGACTACCATCGATGATGGTCTTGGTTTTTGGTTGGTATGTTAGAGCATATGCAATGATCAATTATAGGTATGGGTATCCAGGGGGAATGCTACCACAAGGGTGATGTAGCTCATACCAACATTAGCTACTACTTGAGGGGGGTTTGACTACTGTAAGAAATTTAATAGGGCTTAAAAATCTAACCCCATGATATTTGTATCTTTAATCCCATTCAAGCCAGAGACAATGATGCCTTTTATAGTAGTTAAGGATGTTACCATTTCTAATTTATATTTCTAGTGTAATACTTCAAATTTTTATGAACCCTTCACTCCAAAAACCCTCATAATACTTATCAAATCCTTTTAAAAATCACAACACAAGGAATTGAAATAACACTTATTTTTGGTCTAGAGGGTGGCATATAGTAGAAGCTAAAAATTTGTGAAGAAATCATCATAATCACATTATCATGTTACACTTAAATAGGGCAAAAAAATAGCTCAAATGTATAAATGGAAGCTCTAATGCAAAGGTCAAACACAAAATTAAAATAAATGTCTTAGTTATAATCCTTTGCATTTTGAAATTAAGGTTGCCATTAATGCTTCAAAGCACAATAACTAATCACCAACCACCCTTATTAATTACTTGAGATTCATTAGAAAAAGAGAGGGAACATGCATTTTTTTTTATGTTGGGAGATCCTTTTTGCAACATGTGGAGCCATACAAGTGGAAAATATGTCATGGTACATTTTTGGGCCTTTGAGTACTTTTACACTTCTTCACTCATTATTTTCCTTTCATGCAATGGTGTAATATGCCTTGAGCCCCTTATGAGATGTAAGAATTCCACGTGCCATAATTTAGCTTTAAAAATTTTATAATTTATGAATTTTAGGACCTTTTGATGTTGCCTACCAAAAGGTAAGTAAGGCAATCTTTAAAAAGGGACAAAAAATTAGAATACCCTAAGGATATGCCATGTGGCATCACCTTCTTTGCAATTTTAGGCACTTAGGCCCTAGAGACATTAATAACATTTCCCATCAAAAGGTAAGTGAGGTAATCTTAAAAAAGGGATCAAAACTTACAAAATGTTTAGAAACTACCATATGTCTAACTTATACTTAAACCTAGACTCTCGGCCCTTTTTTACCTTTACACGAGATTTCTTTATTTAGGGAAGGGTTCAATAATATTTCAACCCCTAGTAATATTCATAGAAGTCCCCTATGATATAAATGTGTCCTTCATTCAATTCATTAGGCAATTCCTCACCTTAATCACCAAAACATGTCAAAGGTGCAATTCAATAATTTCATTCGAGGCCCTAGAATTTCTTCTTCTAACAGAAGGTAGAAAATCGATGCATAGAAAAAGGGTTGATATATTTCAATCTTCCCCCATGAATATTCCTACCATGAGACCTATATTAAAACCCTAAAATTACTTTTTAACTATTGACAATTTCCTCCATTTATAGAAAGTGTCATTTAGACTCTTTACTACAAATAAAAAGATCAAACAAATATCTCGAAAACACTTAAGACCCAAAAGGTAGGGTATAGAATTCTTTCAAGAATTTAGAGTGGACAAAATGTCTAAAAAAATTAAGTATTTGGAGCTTTTATCTAAGATAAAAATATTGAAGACCTATTTCAATTCGGCATTGTGTTCATGCAAAAATCTCAAAAGGTTTAAGCGAAGGAATATTTTCACCTGACAGAATCAAGATAGAAAACTTGACAAATTACAAACATGAAATTTGATCTTCCAAGGGAATATTTAGAGATAGGACTAGGGCTAGTGAATAAAACATTGATACATACCATATTTTAACTTAAGCATTTTTTTGACAAGGGTCCAACTACTCTAGTGCAGTTTTGGGTACTAACACTAGCCACCTCTAATTTTTTGCTCACTCTTACTTTGCATGGGGAGGCTATCAATATTTACACTTGAATGATTTTTATAACCCTATTTTTTTATTTAAACAACATTTTTATTCAATACAAAGAGTTGTGGAAGATTTTTTTGCTTTTATTTGGGAATGGTATACAATAGCAGTGTATCTTTTCTTCTTGGCTCCCTTCTCCTCAGATTTTATAACTGGTTCATTTTATGGTTGTCTGAATACTAGTCAACTATAGGATTGGTTTGAGGATTGAAAATGATCAAGCAAGTGTGGATTTGGATGCATCCTCCCAGACAATTTTCTCTCTTTTCCCCCTTTTATTTTTCTTTTATTTAATTAATGGGTTATTTTATTTTTTGAGTTGAAGCTTGAGTTTAATTCTTTTCTTGATTGCATGTTATTATCTATTACTCATTTATGTTTTATTGAGATTATAAGAAATAAACATGTCTCTTTGAATCAATTATTTATTCATACTTAGATAATTTGGTTAGTTATATAGCCATAATTTCTTTATATTTTTATTGCATATTGACATGGCTAAAATACACACATATTCCCCTTGAATGGAATGGTCACAGTGAGCTAACTAGGTTACCCTACATACCAAGACATGGTAACTAAGACCTTGGGGAGATTTTATCACATAAGTCTCCTTTTATGAGAGGAAGGGACTAGAAACCCTTGCCTAGGTTGGCATGTTGAAAGAGGTATGATTAAAATATTTTAGGCGTGCCATTGATTTCTTTTAACTTACTTCAAATGCTTTACACTTCTCTAAGCCTATTTCATGTTTAAAATGTTCATCAATAGATTGGTGCTATAAAGAGGTAAAAATAATGTATTTAAAACTTATATTTTTATTTTAAGAGTTTTGACCTAGTTGTTTTCCATGTTATTATATTGGAAAACTAATTATCTTAGTCTTCTAATGGCTTTAACTTGGCTAGGTTGACATAGTTGTCTTGTGAACATTCCAAGACCTTCTCATGACCTGCCCAAAAACCTCCACAAATTATGTTTGAGGTATATCCATGGTTGTAGCTCAACTATTGAGGAATGCATTCATTTTTTCAAAGAATCCATTATCATAAAATAGATTCAACATGAGGATATTTATTGTTACCTATTCCCTTTGTCATTGGACCAAATTGTTTATTCTTGGTATCTTAGTCTACCAGAAGAGTGCATCACAACATGGGCCATCTTTGAGAACCTATTACTTAACCATTTTAGTGTTCCCATTGACCCTTATATCTTGTTTTATGAATTTAATATAGCTTATAAGGGACAAATAAGCCAAAAAATATATTCAACCATAGATTGCATCAACTATACACTAGGTAGAGGGATCCTTTCTTATAAATAGAGAATGTAAAAATTGGGTTATATCTCTAATACTTGGATCCTCTAAATATAATATTCATTAAGATGAACCCCTCTTATCTCACCTCATTGGCATCAGTCTACCAAGAGGCTATGAACATAGAGAAATAATTAATGATCCAAGGTATTTGTGCCCAAAATTCTTCACCTCAAATACTTATAATTCAGCCCATGGATCAATTTGCACTTTATAATGAAGCATTTCCCCAAAATTTCACCCAACCAAACATCCCTATGATAAATTAGAGTCATACATTTTTATCTAATGCATATAACTCATTAATTTTGTGTACAATGAGTAGGATATTTCTTATCATTTTGATTCAATATATTTAGGTGATGATACTAATCAAGTATTATTTTTTATAGGAGATAATCAGGAGGCAACATATAATCTGAGTTGTAAGGTTTCATACCCTTATAAAACATCTAAGGTCTATTAATATAGATATATTACTAATGTAGAGTTGATCATGCACACTAAATATATCCCATCTTATAAGTGTGGTCTATTATTTCAATGCTATAGTAGTAATGATGATGACTCTAAGAGTGAGGAAGCATCAGTTGGATAAAATATCTTAAAGACTAAAAATCAATTTGATGAAAATTTATACACCTAAAATGAACAATATGACATATCTTATGATCATCAAAAAGAATAATTAGAGGAGTTGAAGCTATTAGATGATGAAGATACATCCTATATACTTGAGACATTATTATAGACACTAGAAAACTACACACTTATAGTTTTTGATGAACAAATGCCTCATGACCTGCTACATACCCATTAAACCTTCTTAATCCTTAACCAACCCTTCTTAACCTAACCAAATAACTATTCTCATATTCAAAAATACTATTCACTATCACTATTCACTATTACTATTAATGATGGCATGGCATGTGACATATAAGGTGATATGGAAAGTGACATGGCTTAGAAGGGAGGTGGCTTGATGTGGGACATCATACCCCACCTAGAACCCTTTCCCAAGGTGCTTAATGACTCATTTAAGCACCACAATCCCCCCTTGAAATATGTCTAATTTCCCCTTAGGGGGCCATCATTCATCATGTATTTTTACTTCACACATGAAAGTGGCCTTCAAAATGAGATACCTACCACTTTAGTGCTTGGGAAAGACAAAGGGCACCCATTTTTGACTTTTAAACCAAAATGGGAGACTCACCAACCCAAATGGGAATCCCCACCAACCTCATTTTTGAATCATTCATGCACCACATGGAAAATGGAACCAAATTTTGATTGTGATCTCTTTAAGTGATTGTATGAAGTAAGAAAGGGTGGTGAAACGTCTTTAGCCTCATTTAGACCCATGTGCATGATTTTTATTCAAAACTGGACTCATGTGCAAGGTTGGATACTCACCAACACAAATGGGAATCCTTACCAACCTAATATTTGACTCATTCATGAACCACATGGGAAATGGTGCCATACTTATACTATTTCCTCTTTTGACATGGTTCTTGACAATAAACGCTATAAATAAGCCCCCTCTCCTTCACCCAAGGTTAAGGTGGGAAGTTAGTCCTTGTTATTAACATATTTTTTTAGGTCTTTTAATGAGGTCATAATTTTGGAGTTCATCCACATCTTGGAGGAAAATAATTTGAACCAATGAAGCTCTGTCAAAATTACCATAAGATTCCTTCATCACATCATCAACAACATCAACCACATCAACAAGCCTCAAGGTAACATTATTTATCTTTACTTATTTTAGTCATTTACTTAAGTCATTCATTTCATTACTTTTAATTATACCCCTTAAATAATTTCCATATTAATCCATTGACCTCCTTTACCACCTTTTCCATTGTAATCCCATTTACCTCCTTTACCCTCTTTGCACCTTTGCAACCTTCACCCTCTTTGCCTCTTCATCCTTTTGATACCCTAGTTACTTGTTGTTTTATATTTTTCAACCATCAATCCCTCTCATTTTATTATCTCAATAAACCCCAACCAAACAATTATTTTAACCCTTATCAAATTACCAAACCCAAAACCACAACCTTGCCTTAACTAATTTTCAGCATTAGTATAATCAAACTAGTTTCTTCATTTTGGATAACTTAGAATATCATCCAATTTTCTAAATTAATTTGATGTTATTAAATATATTTTATTTTATTTTTAAATTAATTTAAGGAAAATATATTTATTTATAATTTTTACTTAAGTGTTTTAAATAAGGTGGATTGATAGCCTCCTAAAATGCTTTCGCTTCTAGGATCTAACTCATGCTAGGCAATCCACCCAACTACTTGTCTAACCAACAAGTTTTGTGGTAATGATTTATTATTACAGGTAATTATTACCTATAAAAATAGGAGTTATAAATAATTTTATATTCAAAATGTGCACATTTAATAGGTATTCTTGTATACACCTTTCTTAGCTAGTTTCTTCTTTTCACACTTAAGAAAAAGCGAAAATTAGATAAAAACATTTTGGTACGCCTAGTGAGACCCTTGAGTTTTATTGGGTTCATAGATGTTTTATGGAATTTATAATTACATTATTGAAATTAATTTAGTTACATTATATGAAAATTAAGCTTTCCTACTTTCTTAATTAAAAAAATAAAAACACAAGTTTTAGTTGCATTTTTATTTTAGAAAAGTCAAAGTTTATTGTCCTTGAATTTTTAAAAAGAAATAGAAAGAGAAATCATATAAGGATTAGGAATTGAATTTTCATATTTAATTTAGATTGAATTTAGAGATTTTTTAGGCATTTAAAGAAATCTTAAATTTTATTTTGGCTTTAAAATAAACCTTGCAGCCATTGTTTGCTTACTTATTTCTAGTTCACCTAGATTAATTAAGAAAAGCTAATTAAAAATAGTTCACAAATGTTAAAAAACCAAACCATTTGCAAAAAAAAATGTAAAACTCACTTGAGAAAAGGCCTAACTAGAATTTCATCACCTAGCAGATCACCTTACCTATTCCCAATTAATCACTGAGGGGATAACCAACTTAGTTCTCTGGCTGAGTATAAACTCTAGAAATTGGTACATATTGGCTAAGTAACCACACTAGCTATGTGATTGTGATGTGAGGTGAGAAAATCCTAATTACCAAGCCATGTACTCATACCAATCTAGACTTCTATTGAGTGCCTAAACATAAACTAAAACCAAAAATAGACTACCTTTTTTAGGACCTATTCAAGCCAATTTCCTCTTCACACTTTTTGTAAGGCATAAGTTAAAAGAGAGATTAAAAATGGTCCTAAGATTTAATGCACTCTTGGTGAATGCATTATTTTCCTTGAGTCTTTTTATATTTCTCTTTATTTGAGGTGTGAGAACATATCATCCTTTTCTTATCTTCTCATATGGTTTTAACTCACCAATAGAAAAAGGACATTGAGGAATAAAACCCACCACCAAATAAACCATCACCAACTTCCACCTCTTCATCCATGGAACACATTTTTGAACCTACAAATTCCCCTCACTCTCTAGGAATTCCTACTTATGTATTCCTAATAGATGTGGATTTTTCCACTTTCCTAAATAATAATCATGTAACCTTACAACACTACTTAAAAGCCACATCTTACCAAATCCCAGTTTTGACCCCACCCATAGATCTACCTTATGGCATGCCTCTCCACCTCATGGGGAATACCTCCACTACTATGGGAACTACTCAATATTTACTTTCCCAAATGTTATTATCAACCAATAACTCCCTTGAAACTAACCCACTAACCCAAAGTACCACTACCCTTATACCTATCACTAATCACTCCCCCACAATAGGAGTGCCTACTTTTAACACTACCCATTTTCCTCTAATTATCTCTAATCTATCAAACACTAATTTTATTCCAAGACTTATGGTGTTGATACCCTTCATGTTACCACTAATTAGCACAAGGGTCACCACCCTTCCATCGACCACTAATCCACCCACCATTATGACCCAACATGTAAACTTTAGCTATCTTCATAACCCACAAGGGCATATGCCCACTATCCAACCACTTGCCTCTACCCAACCATTAGCATACACATACCAATATATATCTTCCACCCAACGTCCAAAGACCACATACTAATACATATAATCATCTCAACCATCTACTAACTATTCACACATTACCCAACTTCAACAAAACATACCATATAACTATGCATCCCAATAACATCAAGTAGACTTCATGAAGTTAATCATAAACAAGAATACTACCCTTGAGTCATCCATCTTCGGATCCCATAATCTCTTATCCTATGATCAAATTTGTAATGAACTTATTCACCCTTTGGTCTCTATCAGAGCTTATCCGACCTAGTGGGAAATTCCAAAATTTACCAAGTTTAATAGTAAAGAAGACCCTTAAAAACATTTAAGTTCATTTAGGCATTTGTGCTACTTAATTTCCCATGATGATGCTCTTCTCCTATGTTCCTTTACTATGTCATTATCTAGACTAACATTGGATTGGTATAGCACCATACCCAAACATTCCATCCTTTTTTTTACCCAATTAGTCCAAAACTTCTTGGATCATTTTTTGATCAATATATCCAAGAAATTTTTATTACCAACCTCCACTCCATTCTCCAATTCGAAGATGAATCTATTGATGATTTTGTGGCTCGTTGGAGGAGCCTAATCAACCAACTTTCTTTTTCATTTCCTCAACTTGAGCTTATAGATATCTTCACCCAGGCATATACAAAACATATTTCATCCACATTGCCTATCCAAAGATTTTATAACTTTGATAAATATTTTACCATGGCTCATAAACTAGAGAACAAAGCCATTGATGAAGGAAAGTTAAATTTGAAGAGCAAGAACTAAAATTGCAAACCCAATGAGCCCTTTTCTTCCAAACCAAACAACCAAACCAATCCCAACACTAAAAACAAATAAATTACCAATGCCATTATCCTCAAAGCTGCACCACCACCATATACCAACCAATATAACCCAAGGAACCAAACCTCTGATTCCTCTAATTGTTCAAACTAAACTTGGAATAATTATAATCAATTAACTCCACTTGTGGAGCCTTATACTTCTATTTTTGAAAAGTTACTAAAAGACAATATCATCCAAATTCCACTAATTAAACCACCCAAATAGTTTGATGTTTATTGCCCCATATCAAGTTGGTATAATGAGAATGACCATTGTACCTTTCACTGAGTGATAGGACATTACATAAAAAGGTTCAACACCTTCAAATACCTTGTCCAATCCCTCATTGACAAGGAAGAGCTTATGTTGGACAATCTCAATGCACCACTAAACCAAGTCCTTAACATATTTTGTAAGCCTTTTCCTAATCATGCTCCTTCTACCACTTACCATGACAATAAACTAGACCCATCTCATGAAGCACATACTATTAATATGGTTACTAACGAATCCATTGTTGAAGAAAACATTACCTAACTGCTTCTTTCCCCATTCCCATAATGGAAGAAAAAAATTACCTTTTATTCCTTTAAACACTAAAAAAAAGGAAGCTACCATACCCACACCTCCATTAGAGGCTACCACACCTACCTCCCCTATTTTATAAACATTCAACCCCTCTTTGTAATCTATCTCACAAGAGAAGATGACTTCATCCACCCAACCTCTAATTTTGGAACCTTCTATCAGAGGTTAAGACAAAGGTAAAGAAACTAAACTAGAACTTCTAACCCCTTCTTTAGCAGACCAACCTAACCCTTCTAAACCAACTAAAACCTCCAACCAACCAACCAACCAAAACCTCCTCCAAATTAATTGACCCTCAAACACCTAAACCGACCAAGACAACTAAATTGACCAAATCCCCTCCAAAACTAACAACTAAAAAAACCAAAGAAGTAAAACCACCAAAAGGCCCAAAACCCCAAATTTTACCTCCCTTAACCTTTCCCTCCTTTTTTTTGTCCTCATCCCTCTATCTTAAACATTAAGCCCATCATTTTTACCAAAACCCCACCACCTTTATTGGTCACACCTTCATACTTGCTTTATAAAACACCTTTCCTCACTCCACTAATAATTCCTAAGTTACCTACCTTGCCCTCTTCTACCTTTATCTCATCAACTATCTTGCCTAAACCAAAATAATCAACCAAGCACAAAACTTTACCCAAAACACCTACCACCAAACCTATGTCCTTACAACCTTCTACTTCAACACCCAAAACAAAAATTGTTAAACCTTTACCACTTTTAGTCAAATCATACTTAACCATTCTCCAATGGTTATTGAAAAATTCTTCTTTGAGCATACCACCCATCAGACCCTTTGAAATTTCATGTACCAAACCCTCTTGGTTCAATGATAACTTGATATGTGCATACCGTAGGGCACTAGGACATGACACAATAAATTGTAAAGCTCTCTAAGCACTTATTCATAGCCTGTATGATGATGATGATCTATTATAAGATAAATCTCATTCATCTCCATTGCTAATCTAATCACCAAATAAACCCATCCAATATTTAGTCTCACCAAAAAGTAAAGAGGAGGAACCAAAGAAACCACCCAATCTAGAAAACCCCCTTATCCACACTATTCACATGGTTACTTGATCTCAAGCCCAAAAAAAGGATAAAGTGAAGGCTAAGGTGTCCATTCCTTAGACTTACCCCTCCCCAAACTCCTAAGAAAACAATAACTAACATATTTATGTTTAAAAAAACCCAAGGTGTCTATCTTAGGTGCCTCCCCATATAACCCTCTATACCCTAACCCATATGCAATATCCATTTGAAAAGTTATCCTCAAGTAGCTTCACCAAACTATAGTAAAAATGAACTTATATGAGTTAGTCTTTACCTCTCCCCATCACTACTAAGCACTCATATAAGCATTATAATCCATTTAAGTCCAATTCTATGACCCTCAACCTCTATCTACCTTTATTGGTGCCCTTCCAACTTCCAGCTGTGTCACCTTCAAAGATTCAAAAATGCCTTTTATTCATCTAGAGGATCCTAATCCACCCTCTTCATTATGACATACATTAATCAAACCTACAATAAAATGGTGATGATTTATGGAAGAGAAAACACCAATATTATCTCTTCCCATGCCTATGACAAACTAAAATTACCCACAAACATCATGTCTGAATGCACAATGATCCTTTATTCTTTTAATGATACCATGGATACTACCTTGGGCACAGTTGTCCTCCATATCTATGTAGGGCCATGTATCATTCCCAAATTTTTTTATTTTGTAGAAGGAGAATTCTAATACAATTTTTTACTTAAGTGCCCTTGGATTCATACCATGAGTTTTGTCCCTTCCAGCTTACGTCGATGTGTCAAATTTGAGTATGAAGGGAAAGTTGTGACTATCTAGGCTAACCCTAGTCCTTTCACATCTTGAAATATGACATATAAACCTAATTATGTCCTTCTTCCTCCTTCATCCACCTCACAACCATTAGCTAATGACATAACCCCACCAACCAAAACCCATGACACTTCCACACCAAATGTTGATAAAGCTTCTACTAGCGCATCTATTCATTATTCCTAGATTCCTATAGAGAACCATATGGCACCCATATTACAACATATTTCACTTAGGGACTATATAATCTTAGCCCTATATTCCTACTCTACTACCCAAGAATATGGGAATCTTAGACATGACCCTTCTTATGACCCTAACATTAGAACCATCATCCCCTTTAGGATCCCTAACCATTAAACAAATTTCATTTATGGGGGAATTGTTTGACTAGTTTTATCCCCTACCACTACTTTATCTATCCAACCATTTACCTCTAACTTTTCCTATCTTAGAAAACTAGAGTTTCCTAAGTTGTATCTTCATAGATGTGCCTAGAAAGGATTTAGCCTCAGTCACTATGAACAAGGGCCTCATGAGATACCCCATATAAAATAACTTTAACCTCATGAGTCATTTGGCCTTAGGTATGAACCACCTAAAGAACCCACCAATTCAACCAAACCCATTACCACCATAGAGGAGATATCCCATCCTCACCAACCCAACCACCTTCCCCATTTGAAGATCCTAACATCATCCCCCCTAATTTTTTTCTCTAACCAATATCATTAGTTTGATCCCTCTCATCTACCAAAAGGGTGGTCAAACCAAATTATTTCCACTCATAGACCCTAAAATGGTAGAGAATGATTATTATACCATCAACACCATCCAACATCAAGATGATGATTCCATTCTTACTTGCCTTGATCTGGGAGATTATTCTATCCACAAATCCCTTCCTCCTTAGGCCTTGAAAATGTCAAATGAATCCACCATAGATATCAACTTAGGCACTCTAGATAGCCCCCATTTTTAAAATTGGGCCAATCATTAAATGTGAAGGAACTCTAAGACTTATCTTCTTTCCTCTAAGACCACAACATAGCATTCACTTGGTCTTATAGTGATTCTTAAGATTGACCCCACCATTGCTACCCATAACATAATCACTCAATATGATACCAAGCCTATTAAACAAAAAATCTTATGCATGCATCCTCACATAGCCCTTCTCATTAAAGAAGAGATTTATCATCTCCTATTTTTAAACTTCATTCAACACATTGACAACCCTGAATGGGTCTCAAACATCATACCTATCACCAAATCCACTAGGGGTCTATGCATTTATGTGGACTCTTATGACCTTAACCTTGCCTACCCTAAGGATGACTTTCCTTTACCTAGCATTGACCAACATGTTGATATTATAGCTGACCATGAGATGTTATCTCTCATGGATGGGTTTTTGGGTTATAATTAGATCTTGATTGCTCTTGAAGATCAACATAAAACTACCTTTACCACATCTTGGGGAAATTTTTGCTATAGAGTCATGCCTTTTGGATTAAATAATGCTAGTCTAACCTACCAACATACCATGACTTATATATTCTAGGATATCATCCATAAGATTATATAAGACTATGTGGATGACCTTATCAGGAAATATACACTTTGAAAAGTTCACTTGATTATTCTTATGATCATATTTGAATGCCTCATTCATTATCATGTTTACCTTAATCCTAAGAAATGCATTTTTGGGTCCTTTTAGGAAAGCTTCATGGCTTTATCATTTATCTTCATGGAATTAAAGTAGACCCTACTAAAGCTAGAGAAAGTTTAGACATACCTCCTCCAACCAACTAAGTAACTCTATAGCTAGTAGGGTAAATTTTAATCCATTCACCATTTCATTTCCCAACTTTCATATATGTGCCAACCTTTCTATCACCTTCTAAAGAAGGATGTCACTTTCAAATGGAATATCAATTTTCAAAAGGCCTTTAATTCACTCAAATAGTACCTTTTGTCACCACTTGTCCTCACTTCTCCTAAGGATAACCACCCTTTTTACCTATATATCTCTACCATTGACCATTCCCTAGGGGCAATGTTGGCCCACTATGATGAACAACACAAATATCAAGCTGTATACTACATTATCCACATGCTTGTAGAATATGAGAGTCGATATACACATCCTGAGAAACTCTACTTAGCATTGGCCTTTATGGCCACCAGACTTTGCCACTACCTTTCTAACCATAAAACTTATGTCATCACTAATACTGACCACTCAAGAACATGCACTCTAAACCATACTAAAACAAGTGTATGGCTAAGTGGCTTATACTCTTAGATGAATTCAACCTTGAATTCCTCTAGTAGAAGTTATTAAACTATAGGTCATTACTAATTAATTGGTTGTAGCTCCTTTACCAAACAACCAAACACCTCCTCTTTCCTTTATAGATGAGTCTATCATGACTCTTTTTCAAGAAGATGGCATAACCTACTAAATGACCATGTTCTTTGATGGATAAAAGTGCCACCAAGGAGGGGGTGTTGGAGTTATTCTCATTCCCCTCAATGGAGAACCCCTTTCTCTCTCATTCAAACTTGTCTTTGAATGCATCAATAATATGGCTAAGTATAAAGCCCTAATGATAGGTCTTTAAACTTTTCTAACTTTGGGAATTAAGATAATCCATGTCTTTTGGTGATTATTAGCTTGAGTTCAACTAGGTCAATGGATCTTATCAATGTAATAATGATGTCTTGAAAAAATATAAACTTTTAGTTGACAAACTCTTAACATCATTCAAACAATACCTAGTCCAATCCATTCCTTGATCTACCAATAAATTCATGGATATAATGGCCTACCTTACTTCCCAGATCCATTCTCAACCTTCTAATTCCAAAATATTGGTTACCATTCATCATTTTACTACACCCTCTTATAACCAATCTGACCTCCCTACCATTTTTAATGTGGAGGAATCGTCACCCATTATTTGGTATGGCCAAACTCTTAACTACCTCAACCTAGGCATCATTCCTCCCAAACTCTCTAGGAAAACCTGAAGAGCCTTTATTTAGAATACCTCTTATTACACATACCAGGGGGAATCCTTTAAAAACATGGTTTCGATGGTCTCCTTCATTTCCTATGCAACCATGAAGCTTCCCATGCCAACAAGGAAACACATGATGGGATATATGGGGGACACTTGAACAGCCTAGTGGTCACTAAGTGTATCCTTCACCTTGGCTACTATTGGCCCACCCTCAACCAAGACTATTATGATTATGTAAAAAAGTGTGTTAAATGTCAACATCATGCTAATTTACATCATGCAATAGCTAATAGCCTCCAAGTATCTAAGGATTTTTGGCCTTTATATTAATGGGGGCTCAATATCATTTGGGGAATTAACCCCCATTATTCATATTGACATAGCTCCATCATCACAGCAACTAAATACTTCACCAAGTGGGTCAAAGCTATTCCTCTTTATCAACTTTATCAACCATAATATCATCTACAACTTTGGCATTCCTCATAAGATCATCATCAATAATGGAAAATCCTTCAAAAATAAGTAAGTCCAAGGTTTATGTGATGTATTTGAAATCAATTTAAGATTTTTCTCACCTTGATAACCATAATAAAATGGACAGGTGAAAGCCTATAATAAAACCCTCACCAAAATACTAACCAAAGTTATCAATGCTTTAGGGTGGGATTAACACTTGCACTTCCCATTCAATTATGGGCATATCACACTAAAATTCAAACCTCTAAGGGTGCTACCCATTTCTCTCTAGTATTCAAAGTAGAGGTTATCTTTCTTCTTGAAGTCCAAATCCCCTCTTTTTACATATCTTTGCAAGAACTCTTTTTTAAGGAAGATTTTAATTAGCACCATTTAGCTCAACTTGAGCTACTTGACGAGTGTCATTTATCATCCCTCACCCACCTCTGTATTTATCAATATCATATCAAATGGGCTTATAACAAGCACCTCAAACAATGAGAATTCAATATGAAACACCTTATCCTAAAAAAAACCAACACATGACCAACATGGAGAAGAGTAAATGAGGCAAGTTTTCTTTTAATTAGCTTGGACCCTATATCATTACCCATAAGTATGGATTAGGAGCTTATTTTTTGTCCTCTCTGAAAGGCAATCTGGAAATTGTGCTTCTCAATGCTTTACATTTGCATCCATTTTTTATTAAATAAGGATCAAGCTCACTCCTTTTGTCTATAAAAGCTCATCCCTTTATTATGAGATTTTAACCTTCACCCATCTTTCTCCTCTTCTTATAGAGGATAATTGATTACAATATAGAACCATGTGATTAACCATCATAGTCATAGCCTAATCCTAAATGTGGGTACCATGGCTCTATCCATATCATGGTTTTCATGGATACTTTTCATCTCTAACAAGATGGAATCCCATGCTCTTTGTCTCTAAACAAAAATGATACCTTTTCATATTATTAACCTTATTGTGTTAAAAAATTTCCCTCATAAAGGTAAACCTATAAACCTAATTAGACCTATCCATTTCTAAAAAAATCACATCCAAAAATAATTTGAATACCAAAATATTGCTGGGGTTAATATCTTAAGCATTGTAGATTGGTCCTTTAAAGGACAACTACCAAAAATCAAAAGAAAAATTGTCAAATATAAGGTAGACTACTCCCTTGAATGACAGATATCAATAACATTAAACAAATCCACTAAACTTAAACCACTCCCTTGAAGGATGGCTAAGTTAACTTTGTCAAAATAAGAGAAATTCCTTAAAATATTCCCACATAAATCAACTTCCCATATACAACAAAAAAACACAAGACCCATTATCACAATCAAAGTAATTTCTAAATAATCTTGAAAGCTACAATCATCTCTCAAAAGCATAATAAGTTGGAAACCACAATCAGATTTCACATGTAGAATTCCCACATTGATCAATTTACATCTAGCATATGTCATGGACTTGTCTATTATCATTCTTAGGTCACCTATAGGAAGGGAAAACTAATTCACATGAGGTTATCATACATATCAACCATTACCCTTCACACCACCTATCGCCCATCTTCCCTTTAGACTATCTATAAATCAAGGGATTTAGAGCTTATTTGACACCATATGATCAAGAAACATTTTTTTATTGATGAATGACTTCTCATGCACAATATTTAAATGGATTATATTAATTAAGTTGATCCCACGTCAGGTCTATTTTTAGTCCTTATAAAAAATAAAACATTATACCCTATTCTTAATGTTCTTGGTTGATGTTTTCATCATGAATTTTATCATCTAGTGTTGCAACAACAATAATCATTATTTTTACATTAAACAAGATTAAAACAACCACAACCATACCAATAATAGCCATATCCATAACATTCATAAGTATCCACACAACCTTAAGCATGATAACATTTGACCAGTGACATCTAACACATTTTTTTACTTTAAAAAATATTAAATATTTTATTTAGGGTGTGAGGAGTCACATGGCACATATAAAGTTATTAGACTATCCACACTTCACCTAAGTCCCCTATATATATTATTTTCCTACCTAAGTAGTAGGTAGATTATCTAGTGACTCTGGATTTGTGTTCAACCATATTTTTATTTGATTGCTCCCTAAACTAACATATATAATATTCCTTATCTTAGTGGTTTTTAAAGGGTTTACTTTTTTCTCCTTTTATATATTCATCCCCATAGGGTGAGAATCATATTCCACTCTAGATCTTTCACCCTACTCACCTACCATAGCCATTGGATTTCTCTACCCTGGTTGTTTTACTCATATAGGTACTATCAATTGTTGCCTTAGTGCACATCCCCTTGGACAATGAGGGTTCCTTCTATAGATAGGCTGATGGCCATATTACCCAACTCTACATATTTCATAGTTAAATTCTCACCTTCTTCATTGCTATAGAGGTAAGAATTTAGGCTCAAACTCAGCCCATGGTGCCTTTTTTATTGTTGTTGATCTAACATTACTTCCATTATCACCATTACATGTTGTAGTATCTAGTATATCCACACATTCACCATATTGATTATTTTGGGTAATGAGGGTTACTAATTATCTCCACCATTATTCTCATTATTTGCCATCTTCAACCTTGTGTAGTTTTCTACACTCTCTATAACTTGAAAAACCAAATAACTCAATGATAAATGCTTATCCTTATCATGATTATTTAAACAAAATACTTGCCCATTCTTCCTCACTACATGATTCTCTATTCCATTGATAAGGAAGGTCATATGATGTCATTGATTCCCTTTAATAGTCTTCCCAATTGAAATGGTCATGTCTACTTGCCTTTTGTGTAGACATGTACCCCTTGGTATAGCTAGCCATTTCAATAAAGTTATCATGCACCGTCATGATTTCCCTTTGTCACACCATCTTCATGACTCTCATTTCCTCACTAATTCCACATCATACTATGCATCTTGCCAACTTTTTATTTCTTCTATTACTATATTTTTTCTTTATGTATACCACCATTATTTATCATTTCTCCCCTCTTCCCACCATACCCATTTTCCATTCATCTTGTTTGATTTTTTTTCATCCTTTTATCCCTCTTCTCTTCTTATTTTCCTCCACAACTAGTTTCTACCTTGGTATTTATCATTTGAGAAGCCCTACATAATTGCTTCTTTTCTTCTTCTCAATTTTTGCCTTTTGCCTTTTGTATTCCCCTTTTACTCTTTCCATCTCGGTATGCACTTGTCATTTGCATCTATATGAGTATCCATGCTTTGTATTCATTCTTAAATTATTCCTTTTTATTCTTAACATCCATGATATTCATCTCATTCCCTTTAATTATTTTCCACCATCCTCTCCCTTTTCTTCATTTCCTTTCATTTTTCTCATCTTGAGGACATTCCTTGTTCTTCCTAGCCTTCTTTTTTTCCTCCTATATGTCCATGCTTGGCTCCTTCCATCCTTCTTCACATTCATCTTTATATGTGACCTCATTATTTTCTTCACCTATCTCTTCATCCATCTCCTAGTCTGCCTTCACCTCATCCCTTGTTGGATCTATTTTATTTTCCCCTATTCAACCTCCACCTCTTCAGAGTGTGGCCACCAATTTTACCACCTCTACATACATCTCCTTGTCTACTTCCTCATGTCCTCCATGCCCTTGCTTTAATGCATAAAATCCAAAACTTTCTCCCTCATTTAATTAATATTATCATTTGCCTTCTTCCATATTCCGAAACTCCTCAGAGTTTTTCTCTGAATTCCCTCAAAACTCAATGCTTACTAATTTTGGGGCCCCACTAGCTCAAGTGTCAAGGGTTCAAATCTTTTCCACTTCTCATCTACCCACTATGATACTTTTCTTCCCTAAATCATTGAATAATACCCTTCCATATCCTATTAGCAACATTCTTGTGGAGTGTACACAATGTCAAATTATTTGGATGGTGATTAAAGAACCCATCAGATCACCATGACAATTCAAGTAGTGATAAATTTTCTAAAGCATGGTAAATCATATTTACCCCTTTTCTTTTCTTTTAAAAGTTGGAAAAAATTTCATGCTTGAACCTGCTTATCCATGGTTGTAGATTCCTTTTGTAGAGTTGAATCAATCATCTAATTATATCCTAGGTAATCTCATCCATCATTTCTACCAAACTAATCAGAAACCTATTTGATAGCCATATTTTCTACCCTTTAGAGCTTCCCTTTCTCTAACATCTTTCAATCAAACCTAACTACCTAATACATCAAATTGGGGTAACCAAGTTAACCAACATTCCCTACCTCAAAATAATTACATTAAGCCTAAAGTTTATTTTGGACATTATGTCCATGGAACTATGTAGGTAGCATCCACTTTCCTAGGGCATATGGAGTCCACTCAGCCACCCCATTCCAACCAACTAACCCACTTTCCCACTTCTACCATGATGTTGGCCATTTTTGACCCAACCTATTCACATGTTTTACGATGACCTTGCCTTGGTCCTTTTGCCTGTACTAACTACACCTATCATGTTGCACTTTTTATGCCCCATATCATGTGTAATGAGACCATTTGTATCATTCTAAAAGAGCACTTCCTACCCTGAATACCTATGAACAACACCAACCTTGTCTAGATGACTTGATAAGCTTAATTCGATCAACTATAAATAACATTGTGGACTGGTTACCCTATCATATGTTCATTAAAACCTAACCTTATTTTTATCAACATTGGTAGTTTTAGTCTCTATGAAATCTTGACTATTGTGCTTAGTCACATTTTTTGAACCCATTGGAATTTCACATGACCAACTACCTTATGACACCACCTAGTACCTCCCCACTAATTGTTTATCAAACCTACACCTGATGTAGCCTTTTCTCATCAACTATTAGGTTGAGGGGGAACACCTCCTCCCATACTCAAGGCACCTTAAACTTTAACCAAGTGATTCTTTTTTATTTTTCAACTTGTTAATTCAAAGATGCATAATAAAAAAGGGCAAAATATAGATACTAGAAAACTACACACTTATAGTTTTGATTGACTAAATACCTTAGGACCCCATAAAGACTCCCTAAACCTTATTTACCCTTAACCAACCATTCTTAACCTAATCAAATCACTATTTTACTATTCATTATCACTATTCACTATGGGACCCACTATCACTATTCATGATGAAATAGCATGTGACATGGAAAGTGATATGGCAAATGATATGGCAAGTGACATGGAAGGTGATATAGAAAGTGACATTACTTAGAAGTGAGGTGGATTGATGTTGGACATCATACCTAGCCTAGGACCCTTTCCTAAGGGGCTTAATGACCTCATTTAAGCATCACAAGCCTGCCCCCCTTGAAATATGGATAATTTCCCCTTAATAGACCATCATTCAACATGTATTTTTCCTTCACACATGAAAGTGTCCTTCAAAATGAGATACCTACCACTTTAGTGCTTTGGGAAAGATAAAGGGCACCCATTTTTGACTATTTTAACCCAAATAGGAGAATCACCAACCCAAATAGGAATCCCCACCAACCTCATCTTTGACTCATTCATGCACAACATGGGAAATGGTGACACATTTATGTGTCATATCTTTAAGTTCTTGGATGAAGAAAAGAAAGGGTGGTGAAAAGTTTTTATCCTCATTTAGATCCATGTGCATGATTCTCATTCAAAATTGGACTCATGTGTAAGGTGGGATACTCACCAACCCATTTGGGAATCCCTTCAAACCTCATATTTGAATCATTCATTAACCACATGGTAAACAATGCCATACTACTACTATTACCTCTTTTGGCATGTTTCTTGATAACAAATGCTATAAATACCCCTCCCCTCTCCTTTACCCAAGGTTAAGGTGGGAAGTTAGTCCTTGTTATTAACATCTTGTTGTAGGTGTTTGAAGGAGGTCATAATTTTAAAGGTCATCCACATCTTGGAGGAAAAGAATTCAAAACAAAGAATCTCTACCTAAATTACCATAGGATTCCTTCATTACATCATCAACAACATCAACCACATCAACAAGTCTCAAGTAGCCTTATTTGGTTTTCTTTATTTTAGTCATTTACCTATGTCATTCCTTTCATTACTTTGACCTATACCCCTTAATACACTTTCCATCTTAATCCATTGACCTCCTTTACCACCTTTTCCATTGTAATCCCATTTACCTCCTTTTCCCTCTTTGCACCTTTTCCACCTTCACCCTCTTTGCCTCCTCATCCTTTTGCTACCCTAGTTACTTTTTATTTTATATTTTTCAACCATACATCCTTCTCATTCTATTATCTAAATAAACCCCAACAAAACCATTATTTTTACCCTTATCAAATTACCAAACCCAAAACCATAACCTTGCCTTAACCAATTTTCAACATTAGTATAATCAAACTAGTTGCTTTATTTTGATTAACTTAGCAAAGCATCTAATTTTATCAATTAATTTTCTATTATCTATTGTATTTTATTTCAGTTTTACATTCATAGAAGGTAAATATATTTATTTTATCATTTCCACTTAAGTGTTTTAAATAAGGTGGATTGACATCCTCTTAGAAAGCTTTCATTTCTAGGATCTAGCTCATGCTAGGCAATCTACCCAACTAATTGTCTAAACAACATGTTTTATGGTAATGCTTTCTTATTGTATGTCATTA
>JARHVA010001209.1:1752500-1807500 GCA_037957365.1 Torreya grandis
GCACAATTTACATTATTTCATATCTTTTAGGTGTCAAATAAGCAAAACAATCTTCTTGACCTAATTCACTTCAAATGCTTAGAAAGTAAAAGAGAAAAAAATAGTTGGATTTGTAAACCTCAAGGGGGTTGGAGCTACATATCTAGTATGATAGAATTAGACCCCATGAATTTTATATGTATTATGAATTGATAATTTGAGTAAGGGATTCAACCTCCTTTTATTAGGTAAGTATGCAACTACATACACATTTACTACCCTTATTTTAATACAAAACACAAATTAAATATTTTTATGCAAGTCCTGGAGTAGTGATAAAATAATGTGGAGTGTGCCTAGGCTTAAATATATTTAAAATTAGAAATTAGAAATTACTTGATGCTTCTTGTTGAAATTCCATTAGATAACTTGTATAAATATATTTTTCAAGTTTAAATTAAAGACCTACTTGTGTGCAAGTTGATCAAAGAAAAAGTAAATAATCGACATACATAAATCCAAATATTAAATGGAGGTAAGGAAGGGAAAAAGAACCCAAATAAAGACAAGGGACAAATTTAATCAGTACCAAATCTACCTAAGGAATATTTGGTGAGACTAGTGAATCCATCTTATAGGATGAAAGACAAGAGAATGAAGGCAAAATAAAGAAAACATGCTTCTAAGCATAAAACAATTAAAACAAAAATAGAAAAGAACAAAACAAAAGACCACATGACCACATAGAGGATGACTAAATAACACTAACAAGTGAAAACACAACTCTAATTCAAATAAATGACTCATATGCACAAAATAATGTTAAAAACATTTCAATAACAAGCCATGTACCAAAGTTAGGTGCCTAATATTAACTAAGTTTTATAAATGACTGATGATGTTAGAAACTAGACTTTAGAATAATGTAGAAGATTTCCTAGGAATCATATTGTATTTTATGATGATGACCACTTTTTTACAGCCATGAAAAGGGTCAACCATTTTTTACAACCACAAAAAATTATAGCTATGGTTGAATGTGTAAATTTTCTACAAATATGGTTTTATGAATCTCTTAGATCTAAAACTTTACATAATACTTTGTCAATAACATACATTTTGGAATTTGTCTTTGTTATGCAAATTTTATGTTCATAGTCATCCAAATATCCTATCCTGTTATGTAACCCTAATTCACCACAATATAATAATACTAAATAAAATGGGTAAGGTTTTTGGCCCAAGCCCACTTGAGGGTTGAAACTAAAAATCTTTCACACTTAAAATTAGGGATCGTGTAGTTCTATGAATGTAAGTGACCCAACCCAAGTGAGAGAAAGTAATTCACCCTATCTCCTTAAGATAATATATTATAAATATATATTTTATTTAAAAAAATCTTATCTTTCTACAAGTATATAACCATAAGACTTTAAAAATCAAAGAGTGAAATAAATAGAGACTCCTTGACAAGTGTGTGATAGATAGACTCAATGTGTAACTCAATAACTTGGTTGTTTCATGATAAATGACTAAGGATGCATGTGTATATATAGTCTCCTTTGAATTTAGGATGTTACACATACACATATAGGCTGACTTTGGAAAATAATGAAAACTAAAAATCAAGGTGCAAAAAAAGAACACATGGTGCCACATCATATCCTATTTAGAGATGTACCTATTTGTGTATTTTTTTATGATGTTTATTGGTATATTTTGAGTATTTTGACATTGATATCAGATTTTATTATTTTGTGAGAATTTATTATGATATTATAGTTATTTTACTATTGGTTATATTTAAGTTTTAGTATTTTATTTGGTTTATATTATTTTGAGATAATATTGTTGATGTCATTTCTATGATTGGAGGTGATAGCCAAGTTACTAAGCTTGGTTTAAGACTGAAACACTTCATCAAATAGATATTTTAATTCATACAGTTAAATTAACATGGAGGTAAAATAATGAGATCTAGTTAGATCACCCATTATTCATTTTCCTCATCTTGCATTGCAGAAATTCTAGTTTTTTGCATGATGTTTCAATTTGTTATTTGGATGCTATCATTGGCATTTAGCTAATTATGCCTTATAGTCTCTAGTGTTTACTTGAGTATGGATGAATTCATTAATTTAATTTCTCAAGATAGAAAAAGCATTCATGTGGACATAATTTTGAAGCAATCTAGATGTTTTATTTCCTTAACATAAAAAACCTTGGAAGGTCTTGGGACCTAGTCCATGGTTGTGGAAAGCATTTGCTTAATTATTTGAACCTTAGATAAGGTCAATGTAGTCAAAATGATATTTTAATGATTGTAAAAATGTCATTTTGAATCCCTTGGGAATATAATGATTATGTGTTCATATTCAACTTGGTTTGAATAACGTAAACATTCAATTATGGTTCACATGGAGTCTTTTAGGAACTCTCACGTGTGCCATTCATTACTTTACTAAAGTGAGAAGTGGAAATTAATGTGTATAATATTCAAAGTGTTACAACATCCATGAGATAATTTAAATCTCTTTGATTAGTGAACTCAAGTTATTTTTGTGTAAAGTAACAATGATAATTATGAAGGGTTAAAAACCTATTTTGGTAGACTGTGTGAGGGGGATAGTAGTTGGAGCTTGAGTTGGAGGTAAAATAGGATATGAAGAGGAAAACAGAAAGAAAAAAGGAAGGAAAACATAGGTCTTTGGCATTCAAACAAGTAATCCTATATTTAAAATATTTACTTAGTATAACAACTATAAATTATGTACAAACCATGTAAGGGAAAGTGGGTTGTAAGAAGGGCATCTTCCCTTCCTATAACTCACTCATCATTCCATATGAATTATTTTTACCATTTATAGTTGGTATACTTGCTTGATTTTACATTTGATTGGAAACCCAATAGACTTTTGAGAAAACCCACTTGGGTGTGGATATTTTAGAACCATCTCACCCATTAAATGGCATAAATATGATTTTTATATGGAAATGTAGTTAGATACATGTTGTTTTTGCTTAAAATGGTATTAGTGTGTTTCATATACCATGTGTTTCTTTAACTGGAGTGTTTAGTTAGTTACATGGTTTATTTATGCTTAATGTTGTTGAGTAAAATCCTTTGTGTCAAACTAGATCTCATTATTTAAACCCCTCTTGTTCATTTATCATTATGAATTTGGAGTCTATGTATAGTGATTTAATATATACCTAAATTTATGGTTGGGGTGGGTAGGGATACCACTATATTGATGGGCTCAAGCTTCATATTTCTTGGTTTACATTCTTAGTTTCAAGGATGACTAGTATAGTAATTTTTTTTCATGATATTAGAGGTGGATTTTTAATTATGCCAATGATACTAAGGCATTTATTATCTAGAATTTTTTTTTGTTGTATTATACTTCTTGAAGAAATTTTCATGGCATTCTAAGTAAATAACAATCATCAAGGTTTGAAGTTATTTAGTATGTATAAAGTTGAAATGTTTTTTAAGATAAATGTGTTTTATGTTTTTTACCTTGACTTATTATATTGACGTACATATTAATTGATGGATTGAATGTTATAAAATCAATTGTAAGGTTGGATTTATTTGTTTATGATCAAGTCATTGTTATACCTATATGCACCCAAAATTTATATGGCACAACATTCCTAATACAAATCTGTTGGTGATGCATTGATCTCTTATTTCATGCTCCATAGGGAACTCTTTAGCTCTTTCCCCTCCCATTACCTTTTTACTCCTCCCTTAGTCACATTTGGTCCACTTTATTTTTATTTCACAATTTATTTTTGTAGATTATATATTGTGAGTATCTAGCACCATAGTTTTATACACTTGGAAAACTCATACCTTGGTTGTTCTTCTTAGTCCTACACATTCTTTACTTCTTCAAGCCTGAAATCTATTCTATCTTGTGCCTCTTAGATTATCTCTTAATATGAATAGTATTATATTGATGACATAGATTATATACACATAATATTTTTAACTTTTATTGATTATTGACACTTCATATCTTGCAGGAACCTATAGAGTCTTAATCTCTCTAAGTGCATGCCTCAAGGGGTGTACTGGGAAAGGGGTGGGTAGACCATCGGTGATTCATAATATTGATGTTAATTTTTCCATTTTCCATCCACACACTAGCCTCTTGAAACCATTGAACCCAAGATTATTCTTTTTTGTTCTATCTAGTCCTATCACTTGTGTTTTATCCTTCATTTCTTTCCTTAACACCCTTTTGACCTATCGATTGTCCTAGGTCAACCAAGTTGAACTAGCATAGTTTAGGGACTTTTTATCTCTTTTGGTTTGTTGGTCTCTTGACCGACCTAGCACAAACCTAGTGATTTAGACCTAAAAATGTGCTAGATCGACTGAGTCAACCTAGCACAACCAACATTCTCAAATTATTTTAAGGTAAGATATTACTATGTATAAAAGGTCATTTACCACCATTTCACAAGAGTAAAGAATTAAGAAAAGAAGTAAAAATGAACATCTACCTATTGACCATTTTAATTGGGGAATAAAGCTTTAGGGTTCAATACTTTCTTTGGAGCTCCAATCTCATCTTGTGGATAAGTATTTTGGATGCTTGGATAGGTTATGTAGCCTAGAGCTCATTTATCTTAATTATCCTTACATACCACGATAATCTCTTGTGAAGTACCTTGGCCAAGGGGGAGATTGAGGCATGATGGGTTCATATTTAAAGGTAAGCCTTCCTAACTTTATTCCTCCTTTGTAAGAGTAGATATATAGTGCATTTGTATTCTTTGTAGATATATCAGAATTCCATATACATTGATGTGAGTATATGTATTCTATACATGTTTAGTTTAGTTGTGTATTTGTTTTATTTATAACCCCCACTTTATGCCACAAGATTTGGTGCACACTAGATTAGATTTAATTATCTTGTTATTAGATTAGTAAAATATTAAATCATAGGACTTTATTAGGGTTGTTTTATGATTATGTTAGATTGTAGGCTTTGGAACCCTACCTCACATGGTGTGTTGTGACAATTTATCCCTAATCAGGTCTAGCAGATCCTCACATTGGTCATGCTCCCACTTAAAAATTGTATGTTCCACAATTGAAAGTGTAGGTGTGCTCTATCCCATTTGATCCAAGACTGATTTATCTATATGATACATTTTCTATTGCATAAATTATAGTGAACCCAATGTAAAAATAACAATTGCATGATTTATTTAACTTATTTCATTTATATTCATCATTATTTTTATCATATATTTACTATGTTGGATTGACCTTATTCACCTAGTTATTTAGCTCTATGCATAGGTTGCAAGAATAGGTAACTAGCTTGACTAGCTCTACCCAGTACAACTTTATAGAACTTGTAAAATTTTATTTACACAAATAGATCAAATAGCTTGACTTAGTACAAGTTTTTTAGGTTTTTAGACTTCATGTTCAACCTACTAGGTCAACCAGGTCAACCTAATGCATTTTCAACACTTTTTCAGTAGGTTCCTATATAGTTTGATAAACCAACTCAACCTAGTTTGTAGGATTACTTTTAGTTTCTCCAAGGTCTCAGATCATCAATATTCTCTTTTCATCTCTAAACCATTCATGTCAATTTCTATTCCTTTGTATCTTTCATTTTTCTTTACTTTCCTTTCAAGTTTGTAGTCTTCAAAACTATCTCTGCATAGTAACCTAGGTCAACCCTGTGGACCTAATTTTGTGTTATTTTTTTTTAAATAACTAGGTCGATCCATTTAACCTAGTTCTTTTTCAGACTTTGCTACAATACTATAGGCTTGACCCTATCAACCCTTTTATGTATGATTATCTATATAGTTTCTCAACTATACCTTATTTCAAAGTTGTGATTAACCATATATGTTAATCACATATTTATTTTTAGTTGCATTCTTAGAATAGTTCACATAGTCTAATTAGGGGATTTTCAATTAATCACTTAGTTTCACGATTTCTATTCTTTTGAACATATGAACAAACCACATAAACATCAACAAGCATTTAAATATTTGACTACTCAGGTCTAACTACTTAGATTTCATCACTAAGGGGGAAGCCAACTTGGTGCTCTAGTCAAGTATAAAGCATGTTTAATGGTATATTTTGTCTAAGCACCCATTACCCTTATTATTATGGTGTGTGAAGTGAGGGGGTAGGCCCTAATACCAAGCTTGTATCATTACCACTACAGTCCTTTCATCTGAAAAGTTACATGAAACTATCCATAGATTATTATCTAGTACCTTTCTTATATCCAATCTCCCTTTAAATTTAAAACCATTCTTAATAATCTAATCAAAATTATAGGTTGACTAAGTAGCTATATTTATTTTCAAGTTATTTGATTGCTCTTTGATCAATTGTGTGTGTAAAAGCTTGCTTTAGTCAGTATTAGTGCAAGATTTTGCTTTGTGTGCATTAGTTGGATTGGTCAGCATCAATTCAATTAACTATTTATTTCCATTTTAGTACTTATTTCTTACATTATTTACAAGTATCTTGCTGTAATTCATAGCTTATTATCAACATTTTTGATTCCCTGTCTAATGTACTAGGTCAATCCTATCAACCTTGTGTCTTTTTTAGCCCTTATACATTGTGTTAGGTCAACTTGGTCAACCTATTACTATTTACAACATCTTTACCTCTTTTTAAAAATCATTTTTCACTAGATTAGGTTGACCTTGTGGACCTTGTACAATTTTAGAGTCCCTATTTTGCACTAGGTCAACTAGGTCGATCTAGTATTATTTTAATCACTTTCTAATTCTTTTCTTTCTCATCTTGCTTTCTCTTTCTTTCATCATGAACTTTTTATTTGGTGATGACACTAAAGTTCAGTCAATAGACATGATGGAATTCACTAATCCTAATAGGGTCCCATAGACAAAGTAGGGCTCCTTTCATGAATGATAGTAATGTTCATATTACAATCCATATGATGAACCATGGCACCCCTCCTCATAACCCTTATTAATAAAACCCTCCTTTTCTCTTAGAGAATCAACTTGAGTTAGATTATACTCTTGATATGCTCTTATTTATCATATAATTCCCTCAACATAGAGGGAAGGATCCTTCCACCATCTATAACCTCATGATTAGACATCAACTTAAAGAACCTCATTCTCCTACTCCCACTTTCTCAATTGGATTCAGGGGTATCATTTTCTTTTCTTTTCAACCTCTTCCTTTAATATTGACTCCTTCTTATGCCTTGACATATTCTTCTTTAAATTCTTCCACCTTCATGCCTAGTATCTCAACTAACATGACAGGTTCTATATCTAGTGGGCCTCTCATAAGATCCACTATTTTTAATCTTTCTATTAGTTCATTGTTTACTACCCAAGGCACTCATGCTTCTAGTGCTTCTTCCTCTCAACCATTTACTAGTACATATTTTTCTTCACAATAAAATTTTACCACTAGTGCCTCAAATTATCATAGCTCTTCTCAAACTCATATCAACACTAATAATGGAACCCAAGCGAATAACACCAACATAAACACCAACACTACTTATTCTAATAACAATAATCAAACTCATCAACTATTATTTCAAACTCTAAATCAAATAAACACATTCCAAGCTCATAATATGAATCAAATGATGTGAATTCAATGCCACCTTCTTAATCTTCAATCCAATCCTCAACCAATGACTTGGGGCACACATAACCAAAGTGTTCTTTCTTCCCCTCTTCAAGATTCTCAAGGTAATCTCATCCCTAAACCTCCATAAGTCAACAAAGCTATCAAGAATTTGAAAAATGAACCTATTACCACCCAAATTACTAACATTAACATTGGAGTTATAACACCTACAATTTATTATAATGGATCAACTGATCTTACTCTTCACCTCAAGACATTTGTAAATCTTTACAAGAATTAGGTCAAGTTAAATACCTTTACTATTACCAAACTCTTAGCCAAAACCCTCATGGGTGATGCCTTGGATAGGTATAATCAACTTAGAACACACTCTATCACTAGTTTGGAAGACTTGGTAAATGCTTTAGTACGAGAATTTCAAACAAGTGATCTTCTAAAGAAAACTTTAGCCCATTTCATCAATTGCAAACAAAATGAAAATGAAACTACCCAAGCCTTTTTTAACTGATGGATGACTTTGTCAAATAAATGTGAACATATCATGGTGGATGAAAATCTCTTTTATCTCTTTACAAATACTTTATTCCCTAAATTACAATATTGAGTCCATACCCTTTCTCTACATACTTTGGAGGAAACTATCGATGAATCCAAAAGATAAGATTTCCTTATGCATTAATTTGAGCTACCCCAACCTTATATGGGCCCTCACCTATTATTAAAGAACAAAAACTATAATATTACCAATGATGGTGTTATCGATTCATATGACACCATTCACAATGTTCAAGTTGTTGTTACTACCCTTTCATTAGAACCAACTCCTCAACAATACACTAATCCTCATTTCTCAACAAACAACATTAATGTCTATAAGCCTTTATCCTCAACTAAATTGCTTAAACATATACCTCAGCCTCTTCCATGAGAGCTTGACCCTAAATAACATATGAAATCATGGTATGATCCTAATAATTTTTTTTGGTTTCATTCTAGTTGGGACCACTCTCATGAGACTTGTAGACAACTCCATAATTTATCCATGGAATTTCTTCTTAGCCAAAATTATGATCATGATTCTATTATATGTAAGTGTTAACAAGCCTATGATATTGATTTCAAATACTATAAATCACATGATAAAAATCAAGCCTTAAATCAAGCAAACACTCATTTAGATATTTATAAAGACCCCTTGCCTAATCATCAACTAATCTAAGAAGGTCAAGACAAGCCCACTTCTTCCACCAATAATGTACAAAGTATTATTGAATAAAATTCCTAAGAGAATGTGGTTATCATGACTAATATTTGAAGAGTGGTGGATTTCATTCATTCACAACCTATCTACACTCCCCCTTCCCATAGGACATATTGTGTTATCTAGGATTTTATCCAACTTATTTAAATGAGTTGGGGCAATACGATCTTATTTCTTTTGATGATCTAATCTATTTTTCTCCCTTAGATGACACATCTCATACTATTTATACTTCTCTCCCATCATCTTTTAATATTAATAACAATCCCATTTCTACTAACACTTCTTCTAAATTTCAAGATCAATATAAACCAACTAATTCATCACCAAATAATTTACAACCTTCTCATTCTTATCAAGATAAAATTCAATTCTCTTCGAATCCACCTTTTGAAGATATTCTTAATCATTACACACCTATATATAATAATATCCTTATGGTTTATGATGAGGGGGATCCCATTGAGAAAATTACTTATCTTCCATCTTAGATACCTTTTTTTGAAATCATGAAGACATCTCCATATCATAAAAACTACCTCATGTAACTCTTATTTGAGATGAATATCCCTCACCCTCCTCTAGTAGGATAAGAGGCTACTTTATCAAAATTTGAAGATAGTATCTTACATAAATGTGAAGAGATGTCCATTAACATTGATGAAACTATAGACACTTCTCTTTTTTTATGATTTAGTATTGCATCTATGATTCCAAAGAAAGATTTTTCTTCATGTAGATGATCCTTAATTATTTATTCACATCAAAATCAGTGATGTCCAAGTTAAATAATCCTTAATCAATGAAGGTTCTAGAACCTATGCCACTTCCCTTTATTTCATTAAGACTCTTGGGTATTTCAAATGTAGTCTCAAGTCTATATGTAACACATGCCAAGGATATGATAGAAGGAAAATGCCTCCCTTACGGTGTGTGTGGCTTCCAATTACCATCCCACCAATCACCATTCATGGGAAGATGATGATATTCAAATTTCACCTTTCATATAACATATTGCTTAGTAGGCTGTGGAATCATTATATGTGAGTTGTCACATCTTCCAATTGTTAATGCATTAAATTTCCTCACGATGGATCCATTTACAAGATTTAAGGAGACACTAACCCTTTAATTTTGAACAATCCCAAGATCATGATGTCTCTAAGATTTATACTCTTGAACCTTTTCCTAGTGTTCCATTCTGTGAGTCGTAGCATCTCAAATTTCTAGTCAACTCAAATAGAGATTATAATGGGCATCCTGAGCACATTGGTTACATTAATCCCAACCTTTTAGACTCTAATGATGATGAGCCCAACAATATTAACTTAAAGATCAAAAATTCTAATCTCTAACCTCATCTCATCTTGTAGCTTCTTACTTCCTTATAGCCTCATTATCACAAGCCTCTTTGTGAGACATTCTCATAGTCTTAACCAAGACTAGGCACTCTATTTACCAAGCTTCCTTTGATGTCAAGGTCATCCCAACCTGTGTCATCAATATTCATACTCTAGATTATGATGATGGATTTTATTTAGATGATCCTCTTTTAGGTGGACTTATCTAGGTCCATGATGCCAAGATTATTTGTTATTGATCTTCTTTACTTGAGTATTTTCGTGTATCTCATCATTATCTTTCATTTATAGTTCTTGATTATTGTATTTTTCCTCTTTATTACAAGGTAGAGATGGTGATGATACCTCTAGTTTTTGAGGAGTCACTTATAACCATGCTCTTGGATCATGATATGACTGGACCTTGTCACTTTGCCACACTTAGGGTAGTCCTCCTTAGACCTTATGTAAATCATGCCCCTCCTTCAAAGGACCAACTATAGTTAAGCTTCTTCCTTTTTACACTCTAGTTGAACCTATTTCCTCTCCTACTTTTGCTAATCCTCTTCCTTCTTCTCATCCTAGTGATATTCCTATTGAGCCTAGTTCCAATCCTTCCCCATCATCACCCTCCCTTGATGATGGCTTGCTTCCACTGCCTAAGATGGCTCTTTTACCCACTAAATGGGCTGATGAGTCCTCTTCAACTTCTTCCACTTCTATTTCACCTCCATTTGTGAGTGCTCCTAAAACCACTCACAAGAATATATATTACTTCTATGAGATAGATAATCATTCTTCTACCCATTGTCATAAGTTGTAACAATACCTTGATACCTTACATCTCTATTTCCCATCATCAGACAAAGTCATACCTCCCCCAAAGGTACTTCTTGAATATTTACCTAAGTATGGTGAGGTATATTATCTATGGCACCTATGTGGCATGTATCACATTGATCATTATTGCATTCTTAAACATCTTAAGGATCACCTTGTATCCATCCCTCAACCTTCTACCTCTCTTCCCATAGGTCATTCTCATAAGAAGGCTCCACCTTCTTCTCCCATGGCTCTACCTCCAATAGTTCCATCACTTCCTATGGTCCCTTCACCACCTTTTATGCCTCCACCCATGATTCCTTTACCTATGGACCTTCCCTCACCTATGGATCCTTCTCTACTCACGAGTCCTATGCTTGTGGATCCTTCTCCACCTATGATTCCTTCTTTTCTTATAGATCTTGTTTCCACACATTCTCCTGATCAGCTTTTGCCTAACTTTTCTCTTCAGCATGATCCTTTGAGCATTCCTACCTTTTTAGTTGAGGAGATCATAAAATAAGTATTTTCCTAGTATTCACTAAAGATTTATGAGCTACAATACACATTCAAATTCATAAAGACTTATCCAATGTATTAGATAATGTGTGTGGATAGATTTACCAATATTTATGAGAACATGCATGGTACTTTCTCATTTATGTTTGGATTGGATGTGTGTTCCAATCTTATTTCTATTTTGATGATATCATTTGACACTATGTCAAATTATTTCTTATCTTATATCATGTTTCTTCTTCGTTCTACTATATTTTCTTATGTTATCATTTTACATTTCATATATACTTGTATTTTCCTTATCATTGATATTTTTACCTTATCATTACTTTCTTTTCCTTTAGAGTTTTTCTCAAAACTCTTCTCTTGTATCTTCATGATTATTTTATTTCTTATCTTTATTTTTCATAGATAGTTATCATGGTTACTTGGTTATATTTACCCTTCTATATTTAATTACTATCTCCTATTACCATGTGATCAGTTCATAAACAATATTTTTCATTACTATTTCCTTTCACTAGTCCTCATTTGGACCTCCTTTTTTTTACTTCTTCCTTTTTTCACAAACTAAGCATATACATGGTTTAGACTTGAGATCACATGCTTAGTTAATTATCAAGCCTAAGTGTTATAGTCATTATTTTGTCTTGGGATACTTAGTTTCCTTTATCTTTATCCTACAACTCATTCTTATATATCACTATCTCTCTCATGATTGGTCATTCCAAATCCATATGGAGGAGTAATCTTAAAAAGTCATCAATGATAGCTAAAAAGCAACATATAAATCATAAAAGTCAAATTCACAATAAAAGACATGATTCAAATCACATCTCCTTCTTCTAGTCAAATCTTAAACTCCATAGTTGGCCTTAAAATAGAGCTAAGCTCCTTTGTGATGTGGCAGGAAAATAGATTAGAAGAGGTAGAAAAATGTTTTAGTGCTACCTAATTTCTCATGCCAGTACCCAATATTCATAGTAGACTAATGGCTATATAAGGGGTCTTGAGGAGTGGGGGACACATTGTGAGAAAGTAGGTCCATTTTACTTTTCCTTGTACCAATCTACCATCATGAGTTGATATTAGTAGCACACCTATTTGCCTACAAAGATTTGTGTCTATATCAAGAGGATTTCCTTTGTACATAGACAACCACTAGTCACTTAGTGTCTTCTCATGTCTTTAGTATGTTTTTTTCCTTCTAAGGTCTTCTCATAAGATTCATAAGTATTTATTCTTACACTCCATTTTTCACTCCTTTTACTTCATATTTTTTTATTGGGAAATATTGTTTTGCTTATTGATCACTCCCCATGGGTTATGATTTGTGAGTTGATTTATAAGACCACAGATAGGACCCAACATCCCTCACAAATTACCATATTTTCCTTCCTATTACCCACATCCTTGATTTACCATTATCTTATCCTTTTGATCACCAATCTTGATTTGGTATCCCTTGGGTTTTTCTTTTACAAGTTGTAGTGTAAGATCATGGATAAGACCTGACCCTCCTCACAAAATTTTCTAATAACGAAGTCACCATCAAAAATTACATGTGTCAAATGTGAGACAATATTTGATAGATTATGAGATTACACATCATTGACATGCTTCCCATATTGATATTTAGTAAGTTTTATACTTACTTCAATTTTATTTCACCTTTTATTTTCTTATTTTCTAAGTGCATGTAAGATTACAACCATTTCTTGAATTTTTCATACTTCCTAGCTTCAATTAGTATGATAAATTTAAGACCAACTTTTTTAAAATTTTGTTTTTATTTTGTACTTCACATCATGATATAGTATAGTTGATTGACTTAATTTTGATTTGATTTTATTACCATTTGTGCCCTTTTACATACCTTCCTTTTATTACATTTTTTGTCATACTTCCTAACATGATATTTAATATGATTTTACTTATCTTAATTTGGTGTAAAAATATTTTACATTGGTTTAAAAACAAATCCCATTTTACCATCTTTGCATTTTTCTTATATTTTTATACTTAGTCATTTTCTATTATTACACATTTCCCAACTTGAACTAGTGTGTAGTGCATTTTTTATTGATTATATTTTTCCAAGTCCTTTTTCACTTGTTTCTTTCTAACTATGCATGTATACTTCATAATTATAGAAAAGAAACCACACCACATATATTTCTTATAGCATATACAATAAAGATAAATACATGTGCTATAAAGAAGTATATCCAAAAGCATCCACAAACACAACCATCATAAAGACAACATACACAACCAACACTAATAAGCTGAAATGATACATCACACACACACACACACACACACACACACACACACACACACACACACACACACACACACACACACACACACACACACACACACACACACACACACACACACACACACACACACACACACACACACACACACCATGAGTTTGATACAACATATATAATCATATACAAAGCCCCAACACTAGGGCTAGGCTCCATCTTATCTATCTCGTGGCTTATCCACACTACCTATTGAGGCCTCAATCTAACTCCTATAAATGGTAAGCTATAATAAGGTAGTCCAAGATCTAAAATCATCTACCTATCTCTGTAGGCATGTTATCTACACCTATGCCTATACCAACTTGGCCTGGGTGATTATATGTGTCTATGTCAATTGAGTCTACATTGTTATATATGCCTACATAATATCTATCACTATCTCCAAATCCATAACCCTCTCATCTACCAAATCTTATCAAGCCTATATCTCACTTGCACCCATCTCTACTAGTCATTGCATCCTCTCTCTCTCTCTCTACACTTATATCTACCTAGTTGCCTTGCTAGATAATCTGAACCAACTCACCTAAGCTGGGGTAGATGGTACACTTAGATCCCTTAGTTTCATGGGGTTGTATGGATGTATAATATCATCTAGAATGTCATGGAGTGCTCCCTTCACTAGGGACCCCCATCTCTCCTCCTCATCCTTAGGTATGCCTATAAAATCACACCAAATAGATATTAGATCATTTTTATATCTCATAATATCTATCTATATCTCTCTACTACCAAATAAAAACTTAAAAAATAATTCAATAATCTTCATACCTATTTGTGTCTTAGATCCCATGATATAATCATCTACATGATCACCTAATATATTCTCCCCATCTATGCATCCTCTTAATACCTCTTTGATAGGTCACCTCCTCAACTCTAAATTGTTCTCATGGCTCATGTCCATATCAACCTCCATCTGAGTGGTCTCTCAATCATCTCATCTAGCTCATCTATGGGATCATCTAGGATGTATATAGTCCCCACTCTCTTCTATCTCCATCACTATCATGTCCTCAATGGCTGTTACTCATCTTGATATAGGGCTAGTAGTGGTACATCTAATATCTCTACCTCTTCCACCTCTTCCTTTAGCACTCATCATGCCTAACCAATCCATGGTCACTCATAACATGGCCTTAGTGTCAGCCTCACTATTAGTGGTTTAAGTCCTCTCTTCTCTTGTGGCTCCCTCACATGCTAAGCCCACTAGTCAAACATTAGTATCAGTGTCACTATATGAGGTAGGCCCATATGACCTATCACTTATTCCACTAAATGTGGCTCTCTCCACCATGTATAGTGTATAATTACCTCTCTCCTTTATAGAGTTGGTGTAACTATGTGCTAAATCACCCATATAGCTATTATGTGCCCATATGGTTGTCACATGATGTTTACACATCTCACTAATTATAACACTAGAATGTAAGGCATGACCCATGATACCTAGTCCTCCCTCCATCTCCACACTCAAGGTAACCCATCATCAATTACATGGGGTAACCTAACTAATCAATACATGGGAAAGATCTCATATATCCATGTTGTTAATAGTATGAGTGATCCCATAGTTTTTTACCCCCTAACCAACATCTCAAATAGATAATGTATGAAATAGACCTAGACAATAGAGCCTAGATTGTATAATACTCCTTCCTCCAATATCATCCTACTCAAGGCTACCACGAATAATGGTAACTTATTGTTTGACTTGTGACAAAATAATCATTGTGTCACAAGGCCTATCATTACCTTTCAAAGGTCCAAAATCTTTGATATATACACATCATCCATACTAACTCTTCATCCTCTCAATATCATCTCTAATCCTATATCCCACATAGCTAAGGCTCTCCTCTCCTCTAAGATATTTGATATCCCTAAGGTCACTGGTGCTCTTACTATGGGTAGCTCGAGGATGACATGGATATCCTCTAGTGTGATACCCACCTCTATCACATCCCCATCCACATCCCATTTGAAGGTGTTAGTCAATCATTCCCAAAATCTAAATAACATGACTAACATGTCAGTGTTGAGGGGGATCCTACACATCTTAGATATACCTCTTAGACCCATAGCTACTAGTCCATCTCAATCTTCATCTGTCAATCTATCCAAAAAATTTGGCAACCAGGACATGTCCACCAACCTCTAGAATCTTGGCCATCTCTGTAACCAAGAAAAAAAAAGATGTATTAGTTCCTCCATCTCATGTATAATCACAACACATATTTTATATATCATTTTTTTTACACTTTTAATTAAAAATAAGCCTAATTTATACTACCTTATTCATTTTATCCTATTTATAGTTTTCTTGGTCCCTTTTGCCCTCCTTTGGTCATTTTAGGTCATTCTAGCCCTCTTCAGCTTTCTACACACTTTTCCATGCTTATTATGGTTCCTTGGTTAACCTATTTTGACCAAAATTTCCTTATTTTTTTATAGTTGACTTCAAATTCCAAGTCAACCCTCTTATCTTCCCTTCCCTAGTAAGGAGTTTTCATTCTAGCCCTTACGGTCTAGTTACTCACTCCATTCTATATTTTTAGCCTATAGATTATAGTAGGTTAACCCATACCCACTAGGTCGACCATATGAATTCTATCCTATTTAATCTTACTAAGTCAATATGGTCAACCTAGTACATTATGTGTGTTTACCTAGTACATTTTCCCTAAAATGTGTATTTCACTCACTTTCTTCATAAACCCTTCAAACTCATTTCCTATATTCTTATTTTCTATCCTTAGAATCTAAGTTTATCTAATTTTGACATATATAAATGCTTAAAATCAAATTTTATCAAAAATTGCCCATTTCAATACAAATTTCAAAAATTGGTTTGAGATTTATAATTGCATACTTATAATGTACCTACTTCTACCTCTAGGTGTCCTCCTCATCTAGAATGTCATTCCATAACCATCCTAGCCTTGTTTGGTATCAGATCTCTATTCTCTCTCTCTCTTTCACAATTCAAAATGCCAAATGAATTCTCTTTTTCCCTATTTAAAATCACTTTTTAGCAACTCAATTCTTTTATTTCTTTTTAGGTAGATTCCTTATTTTACCTCTATCTTTGTTTCTACTCATCTATTTTTCAAATCATGAAATTCATTATAATCATGATGGTGTAGAGATTATTTTCCACTATTATATGTCTATCTTCCAAAAAAAAAAAAAAAATTGGCTATTTTTTGCACTAACTTATAGAGGCTCACCTAGTGTACTCTACATTAGACACATACATTTCTTACAATCTACTTCTTTATCTATGGCACTATGGTAATTTAAAGGTATGTGTTTATTAATTTTGTCCTTTCATTTATCTTATTTTTTGCTTACTACACCATACTTAGCATCAACATTATGTGTTATCATGTTTTGTTTTGAAGCACCATCCTGTGTTACACTTACATGACACGTGATGAGATTTAGCTTAGACATATGTATACACATAATATTTTTAACTTTTATTGATTACTAATCCTTCTTATCTTTAAATAACCTATTGAATCTCAATCTCTTTGAGTGCATGCCTTAAGGGGTGCATCATGAAAGAGGTGGGTAGGCCATCAATGCTTTCTAAGATTGTTATTCCTTTTTCCATTTTCCATCCACACACTAGCCTATTGAAATCATTAAACCCAAGATTATTCTTCTTAGTTATACCTATTCTTATCACTTGTTATATTTTATCCTTCATTTATTGCCTTATCCCCCTTTTAACCTAGCAGTTGTGCTAGGTCAACTAGGTTGACCTATCATAGTTTAGGGACCTTTTCTCTCTTTTACCCAGCATAAACCTAGTGAGTTAGACCCAAATATGTGTTAGTTCAACCTAACAAATCTAATATTCCCAAATTATTTTAGGGTAAGATACTACTATATATACAAGATCATTTACCACCATTTCATACGAGAAAATAATTAAGCAAAGAAGTGTGAATGAACATCTATCTATTGACCATTATACTTGGGGAATAAAGCTTTAGGGTTTAATACTTTCTTTGGATCTCTAATTTCATCTTGTGGATAAGTATTTTGGATGCATGGATAGGTTGTGTATCTTAGAGATGATTTATCTTAGTTATCCTTATATACCATGATAATCTCTTGTTAAGCACCTTGGCCAAAGGGGAGATTGAGGCTCAGTGGGTTCATCTTCAAAGGTAATTATTCCTAAATTTATTCCTCCTTTACAAGAGTAGATAGATAGTGCATTTGTATTCTTCTCTTCCATGTATTATGATTCTTTATACATTGATGTGAGTATATGTCTTCTATACATGTTTAGTTTAGTTGTTTTTTTGTTTTATTTCTAACCCCCATTTTATGATACAGGCTTTGGTGTGCACTAGATTATATTTAATTTTATTGTTATTAGATTAGTGAAATATTAAATCATAGGACTCATTTAGGATTGTTGTATTATTGTGTTAGAAAGTAGGCTTTAGAACCTTACCTCACATGGTGTGTTTTGACAAGTGATCCTCTAATTGGATCTAATGGATCCTCACATTGGTCATGTTCCCAAATCATAAACGTAAGTGGACTCTATCCCATCTGATCCATGATTTATTTATGGACATGTTAAATTTATGATTGCATACACAAACATCCTATTTTTCTTAGAATACTTAAAATTTACTTAACTAACATTTACATAAGTTTTAATCATGTACCTATTTTACTACTCTATGGACACTGACATCTAGGATAGATGGTAGTGTCAACATTACTATCCTATCTTGATGTAAGTGTCTAGTTCCTCAGATTCATCCAAATTACAAATGAAATGTATTCTAATTGTCAACCGAAGTGTTTTAATGTGATTTATCTCCCGATAGGATTGGTATAAATATAATATCAACCCTCATTCATTCCTCACCTAGTAACCAGACCAAAGAGACCAAGAAAAATATCAAAAGCACTCTATTAATCATTTAATTCATCAAAGTTTCCAAATTTACATACCAATCATAGGTACAAAACATCTATAGGTCTAAATTACTAAAGTAATAGCCATAAGGTCTTATTTTTTAAGTTATAAGCTAGGTCACTATTGTACTTGATTTATACAGATTACATAATTCACACACAAGCCAAAACATAAGGGAGAACTACATGAGTTTTAGGAATTATTCTATAGTATTAGCTATGTAAGTATCACCCTTTTATAATGGATTCATTCAGGTCAACTCAATGCCATGTTCTCACTAACCCATTTTTCCTAAGGTCACATTAAAGATAGAAAGCTAGGGTTTTACCATTTCATAAAGAGTGAAAATCCATGACCTAGATATGAATGCACTAGATTGAGGATGAAGTAAAACCTAGAAGTGTCTAGTTGGTTGCATCCTATTTTAGTATATATTCTAAATAGGACACTAGCATCAAACCTAGATAGTAACATCGATGCAACCATTCAAGGCTAACATAATTATTCAAATAGTTAGATGCATCAGATCTAGAATCTAAAAACTATTCTATAACTATATTTCAACCCACTTTTAGCCTTTTCTATATCTAGATATACATTAGAATTAAAACCATCTAAGTACCTTATTTTATGTCATTTTATGTATCTAACGTAGTTGTACTTTACATTAAAATATTATCATAGTTTAATAAATTTAGTATATGTTATATCTAAGTTTGAAATTTAATTGACCTATTGTAGACCTAATTTCACCCTTATGCCCTATAATTTGTATATTATTAACCATATCTACCCAATAAGTTCCACATATAAAATTAGGGTTAAACATTTAATGAACCTTATCCTTGAACACAAAACACTAGGGTAGTTAGGGTTTTTTAATCTCTTTTCTTATTGTTGATCCCTAATTGTCATACAATGTGTACACCATGGATGTATCCATAAACCTTTTTTGTTATCAATTTATGATAGTTTTAATGGTTTATAACATTACTAATCTTGTAAATTTTTTGAAATAACCCCTCAGGGTTAATTAGAGCCAGGTTAAAACAATTAACTCAACTTTAAAATTAATACAACATTAATGATCCCTAACTAAATGCATCAAATGAGATAACTACATTATTAAAAATAAGGTTAAGTATGATTCATTTATCTAGTAGTCAACATAACACATGCTAATTTACTTTCATTTTTTCAATAATATAAATTAAAATGTTAATCTAAGATAATAATTCAACCACTATTGATTAAGTTATTTAATAAGTATAAATAAATTACAGCCAATTTTTGTTGTGTTAAAATTTACATTAGATATAAAAAATATACCATAATACATATTTGAATAATCATATTACAATAATATAATATTCTAAAGAACAAAGGAGTCTTAATGAACTCATTAATATCTAAAAATAATCCTAAGTAAAGCCTATATCAGTTTACTAGTAGAAGGGGAAGGAGAGTATCATTTGAGTGTTTTTCTACACCAACCACAAACCATTGATCAATTAAATAATATCCCATTAATGGAATGGACCTCCCTTTATGGATGGTCAGATAGTGATAATTCATAAATTGATAAATTCAATTATAAACATGTGTTAGAAGATAACTATCACATGCAACATATCATAAAGAAATATGTGCTAACATGATATTTTGAAATACATGCAAACTAAATCAAATAGGTGAAATGATAATGTTTAAACCATAAACATTACTTTCGCCAAATTTTTAAAATAGTTTTCCAAATCTCAAGATTAGTCAATTTCACATACACAACTCATTTGAGCTACTCCAATATGCATATTAATGGTACTAAGTAAGTATGTGAAATCCATTACACTTATTTAATGTCATAATACTATATAAGAATAATAATGCTATAATCCATAGATTTTAGTCACATAAAAAGTTATGTAATAGAAGCCATAATATATATGAATACATAAACATCATAGTCCTTCTTATTCATCATTATGAGATTTTATATACCAAAATTAACACATAAACATTCAATAAACCTCTTTATCAAACATCTTAATTAATTTTAATATACAAAAAACCATAGTAAATATATAATTAGCATTCTAAATTTAATGATCATTTATTTACAATCAACATTCACATATATCCAGACTTACAATAAATACTATCTCAACATACAAAATCTTATGTTCCATGGTAGTTATATTTCTTATAGTATTTATTTTTATAAATCCATACAAAATTACTAATAAATAATCATTTATTAAATTCCTAAAACATCAACAGAGCTTTAATTCAAGCATGTCTCATATTTAAATTAAAATAATTAAAACTCATATATGATTCTCAGGTAATATCAATACTAATATATGCATCATACTAAATTAAGCATTTAAAAATGTATAGCCACTCCAATATTATAAAATATTTGAATGCATACTTTAATTTTTGTGTGTGTGTGTACACACACACACACACACACACACACACACACACACACACACACACACACACACACACACACACACACACACACACACACACACACACACATGCTTGAGTTGTTTGGTATATATACATTAAACATTTTTTAAACCCTATCCTTGTATAAAAAACACTATGGTAGATAAGGTTTTTTTGTTTCTTTTCTTATTGTTGATCCCCGATTGTCATATAACATGTGCATCATGGATATATCCATCACCCATTTTGGGTTTCAATTTGTGATATTTACAATGGTTTACAACATTAATTCTCTTTTAAATTTTTTGAAATAACCCCTCATGTTTAACTAGAGTTGGGTTGAAAAAATTAACTCAACTTCAAAATTAATATAGCATTAATGATCCTAACTAAATTCATCAAATGAAATAACTATATTATTAAACATAATGTTAAGTGTGATTAATTTAGCTAGTGATAAACATAACACATGCTAATTTACTTTCATAATTTTAATAATATGAATTACAATGTTAATCTAAGATAATAATAATTCAACCACTACTGATTAAATAATTTGATAAGTATAAATAAATTACAGCCAACAATTGTTGTGTTACAATTTACATCAGATAGTACAACTATACCGTAATATAATGTTTCATGGAACATATGAGTCTTAATGAAGTCATTAATATTCAAAAATAATCCTCAATAAAACCTATATCATTTGACTATTAGAATGGGAGGGAGAGTATCATTCAAGTTCTTTTCAAAACCAACCATGAACCATTGATACCCCACATAATCTCCTAACAAGGGAGTGGCCCTCACTTCATGCATGGGTAGATAGTGATATTACAAATCATGAAAGTCAACTAGAAACTTGTGTGTTAAAAGATAATTATTACATGTAGCATATCATAAAAAAATGTATTCTAACATGATATCATGCAATACATGCAAACTTATTCAAACAAGTGAAATGACAACATTCAAAACATAAACATTACCTTGGCCAAAGTTTTAAAATAGTTTTCCATATCTCAAGATCAATAAATTTCACATACACAACTCATTTGAGCTATCCAATCTACCTATTAATGGCACTAAGTATGTGAAATCCATTACACTTATTTAATATCATAATACTAGATAAACATAATAATCCTAGAATCTATAGATTTTAATCATAAAGATTTATATAATGAAAGTCATAATATATATGAATACATAAACATCATAGTACTTATTCATCATTATGAGCTTTTATATACCAAAATTAATAAATAGACATTTAATACCACCTTGATCAAACATCTTAGTCCATTTTAATATATAAACAATTGTAGTGCATATATAACTAGCATTCCAAATTTAATAATCATTTATTTACAATCAGCATTCACATATATCCAAACTTGTATTAAATATGATCTCAACATATAGAATCCTATGTTCCATGGTTGTTATATTCCCTATAGTATTTATTTTTATAAATGGATATAAAATTACTAATAAGTAATTATTTATCAAATTCCCAAAACTTCAGCAGAGCTTTAATTCAAGCGTATATCATATTTAAATTAATAAAATTAAAAATCATATATTATTCTTATGAAGATCAATACAAAACATGATAATATATACATCATACTAAATTAAGCATTTAATAATGTACAACCACTCGAGTACTATTTGAATTCATAATTTCATTTGTGTGTGTGTGTGTGTGTGTGTGTGTGTGGGTGTGTGTACTTGAGTTGTTTGGTATATATACATTAAACATTTATTGAACCCTATCCTTGATTACAAAACACTAAGGTAGATAGGGTTTTTTAATTTCTTTTCTTATTATTGATCCTTGATTTTCATACAATGTGTGCATCATGGATGTATCCATCACCCATTTTGGGTTTCAATTTGTGATATTTACAATGGTTTATAGCATTACTTCTCTTTTAATTTTTTTGAAATAACCCCTCACGGTTAACTAGATTTAGGTTAAAAAAATTAACTCAACTTCAAAATTAATATAACATTAATGATCCCTAACTAAATTCATCAAATGAGATAACTATGGTATTAAAAATAACGTTAAGTGTGATTAATTTATCTAGTGATAAATATAACACATGTTAGTTTACTTTCATAATTTTAATAATATTAATTACAATGTTAACACAAGATAATAATTTATCCACTATTGATTAAGTAATTTGATAAGTACAAATAAATTACATCCAACTATTGTTTTGTTAAAATTTACATTATATAGTACAACTATACCATAATAAATATTTAAATAATCATATTACAATAATATAATGTTCCATATGAGTCTTAATAAACTCATTAATATTTAAAAATAATCCTTAGTAAAGCCTCTATCATTTGACTGTTGGAATGGGAGAGAGAGTATTATTCGAGTGATTTTCTGCACCAACCACAAACCATTGATACCCCACACAATCTCTCAACAAGGGAATGGTCCTCACTTCATGGATGGGTAGATAGTGATAGTTTATAAATCAAGAAAGTCAACTAGAAACTTGTGCACTATAAGATAACTATCACATGTAACATATCATAAAGAAATTAATTCTAACATGCTATCATGCAATACATGCAAACTAAATCAATCAAGTGAAATGACAATGGTCAAACCATAAACATTACTTTGGCCAAAGTTTTAAAATAGTTTTCCATATCTCAAAATAACTCAATTTCACATACATAACTCATTTGAGCTACTCCGATCTGCCTATTAATGGCATTAAGTATGTGAAATATGTTACACTTAATTATTTAATCTCATAATACCAGAGAAACATAATAATTCTAGAATCCATATATTTTAATAATAAAGATTTATATAATGGAAGCCATAATATATATGAATACATAAACATCATAGTCCTTCTTATTCATCATTATGAGCTTTTATATACTATAATTAACAAATAAAAATTTAATAACCCCCTTGATCAAACATATTAGTCCATTTTAACATATAAACACTCATAGTGCATATATAGCTAGCATTCTAATTTAATAATCATTTATTTATAATTAGCATTCACATATATCCAAACCTAAAATAACTACTACATCAACATATAGAATGCTATTTTCTGTGGTAGTTATATTTCCTATAGTATTTATTTTTATAAATCTATAAAAAATTACTAATAAGTAATCATTTATTAAATTCCTAAAAATTCAACAAAGCTTTAATTCAAGCATATCTCATATTTAAATTAATATAATTAAAACTCATATACTATTCTTAGGAAGATCAATACAAAACATGATAATATATACATCATACTAAATTAAGATTTTAACAATGTAAAACCACTCCAGTATTATAAAAGATTCTATTGCATACTTTTGTGTGTGTGTGTGTGTGTGTGTGTGTGTGTGTGAGTGTGTAAATATATATGAAATATGTAAATAGTATAATATTATTTTATTCAAACTACTACCTTATAAGAATAATTGCTTCAAATTTTATACCACAAAATAAAATGCAATTTCCATATATTTATGAGTTAACTAATAGCTATAGGCCTGACTAATTATAGTTAATCCTTTGGCTATTAAACACTAAAGTATTCACAGTCACTTAAATTCCACCAAATGAAATCAATGAATCCATTTTAAATATAATGGATCAATAACTAAATGTTTAGATTAACTTATTTTTACACATATCTAATATAAAAATTGAAAGATAATGTACCCCTTATTTAGTCCTTTTTACATATTCAGACTATAATAGTGAATGTAAAGTTTATTTTCTATCAGGATCAATCAAAACAATAATCCTTGTATAAATTTAAACCAGCCTAGATACTTCTATATAATGGCAATCTGTATTTTGACTATCTTACTCAAAATTTTCCATTTTCCATGTATCTATGATTCAACTAAAATCAATACCTTTTATTAAAAATAAAATGTACACACACAATATTTAAATATTTATACTCATAATATTACAACTAGTTTTTATATAAAGGTTCCTTCATATTTGACCCTGTGGATAGGTTGAACCCATCCTAGGGTCATGTACTAATGACCTTATATATATATATATATATATATATAATTTTAAAAACATCAAACCCTAGTACTATAAATGATAACCCATTTATTCTTTATGTATATTCATCTAATAGGGTGAAGAATAAAATTTAATCCTCATAATTTTATATAACCAAACCCTAAATAAACAACATCATTAGTTTATTGAAAACAAGTGCATCAACTTCTCTTACATAGTTAGTGTAATTTCCTTTTAAAAGTCACTAAACACCTATAGCTTAAAATTCCTTTAAAAAATTTTACAAAATTTATCCATACCATTATCTCAACAAAACCCACAAGTTTTTTAAAACCCTAGTCTAAAACCTTAGGTTTATTTACAATAAATGAAATGCACAAACACAATAACTACCAAATAGAGGGTTTTATAAATCAACATTTTTAATATAAAATAAATCACACTTAATTGTTACCTAGTATATAGGTGTTATACATTCTCAGCCCTCTAGATGGGTCATACCCATCCTTAGGGTTGACCATGTATACCCCATAAATATTTTCATATAAAAATTATCAATAGAAATCTACCCAATATGGGAGTTTTTAACCAGTGGTAGAGTGTAACAAAATGAAAAAAAAAAAAAAAAAACATGTCGCAAAAGACCCTACCTTAGTCTTTGTTTCCAGGTAAGGACCAAATTCTCCTAGCTTATTTTGTCTCCTAAACTCTCCTTATTCTATGTATTTCTCCATACCTTCTCCATAATACATAGATCCCATTTATCTCCCTCCATTTCCAACTAGTTTTTCAAATTTTTAGCATGACTATTTCCTCAAAAATATCAACATTAATTAACTAGTAAAAAATCCATAATGACTATGTCATGCAACCAAACTAAAGCCTATTTATTTCCAAAATGACTCAAAGATTCTATAATAAGCTTTACAAAAGAATCCTATATTCCATGAATAATCCAAATATAATAATCATTCAAACATTATAAAACTGATGATAGTCATCAACTCAATCAAATACTAATACGTTACCATGAAAAATGAAAAGATTTGAAAGTCTATTGACTTTATATGATAATCCTACCTTCAAACAAATTTTATGCCTCAACCAAACAATAAACCTCATTTATATTTCAAAACCATGTCTTTGAACTTGCACAATACTATGCCATGATTAGTCAATACCTTTACAAGATTTAATATGTCTAAGGCTAAAAACCTTATCAATAACACAAACAAGTCCCTTTTTATTATTACAATGAATTCTGCCAAATGAAAAATGTCATAGGGTTCTTTTAAAAACCCTAAAATAAAGCATTATGTTTTATAACAACATGTTCATCAATACACATATAATAATATTACACTTCTCAAACCAAAAACTACTAGCTAAAAGTGAAATCCATGTCAAGATAGCAAAATTAGTCTTCATGTCATAGCAAGACCCATCAAGGAATTTGGAAATATATGTTATGAAAACTATAAATACATGAAGTAAACCAATTAAATCATTTAAATTTACCTCTGTAATCATATGCCACACCTATTCAAGCCATATACAGACATTAGAGTATGATAAACATATAAGAATCTCAATCTCATAAATGCAAGCTTACTACTTGGTTAGATAAATATGCAGACACAATGAAAAAACACAACTAAATGAATGTTGTAAGTAGTAACATCTACTAATTAATGTATAAAAATAGATTTCTACTATAAGTGGTGTGTGTTGGGTTTCATATTTCATTATCTTCTTCTCCACATGTCTCCATTTGCACCATCCTCTCTAATGGTACCCTCCCTTGGTCATAGTCAAGATGGTGGAATCTATCCTGGATCCACCTTAGCACAAGTGAATAGTAATTAGACCACATCATGTAAAAATCATAATAAACTATTTTAACATAATATATTGCAGAATCATGATTAAAATGTACCATAACAAAATATAAATAGTTAACTAATAGTTAAGTATCATGATCATAAGCAACAAATACTATCCATAACATCATAAAACTAATTATGGTTATTAACACATCAAGTAAGCTAATCACTAACTATAGAATCAATAATATTAAGTCTAGAGGAAAATTGGGATGTAACAAATTGTTAAGCAAATTTGTGTGCATAATGAGAGAGTGTTAAAGTGGAGACAACATTTGATATCTCTTAATAATTCCTTTTATAATGCTATAAATATTTTATCTAGAATCCAATGTACATGCTCTCAGCCATTTATTCTACCCAAACCTCCATCCCACACCCATTGTTCACTCATGGATTATATTGGATTATGTAGTCTGTGTTATTACTACTTGAAGATATAATATTATTCAATCTAATCTACCACCTGTTAATATATAACATGTGCCTCTTAATTGTAAAATTATGATAAAATATAGTGGATGTGTTCTTATTTACCGATTGAGAAATACACATGCTAAAATTTCAATACTTGAGATCCTAAAGAAATCTAATGTTTGTAAGGATTTCCTATGAGACATTTTTTGTAAATAAGTTCCCAATGTTATTGAGCCAACCTTTTTTTGCTGATATCATGAAATATCTTAAGAATAATTCCAAATTTATTTCCTTTGATCCAGCTAAATTTCCATCCAAAGATATTATTTATCAAGAGTTGCCTTTGTTCATACAAGTGATAATACAAAATAAGCACATCAAAATGATCTTCATTAATAATGGATCATGCCTAATCATTTGTAGTGTCAAGTTTTTAACCACTATGGGCATTAAAACCAATCTACTTCAAAATTAGATTATGGATATAAAAGGGTTTGATAATTCACATAGTCCTTTAGTTAGCCAAATTACATTGGATGTGACATTGGGACCAAAAACTACTTCAACTAATTTTTAGGTTATATCTCATCATTGCATTATAATGTACTTTTGGGTAGACCTTGGATACATTCAATGGAAGCTATCCCATCTATACTTCACATAAGATTAAAATTAATATATTATGGGATTTCATCAATAATTATTCTAAATGATAAACTTTTTTAATTTTACAAAATGTTACAATCCAAAACTTAGGACATTCCTATACTAGTAACACCCAAATAATGCATTCCTCTTAAGCATATACACATGTATGAGATAGGTGAGTTATGTAAAATGGATCCTCTACATCAAGATATAAATAAGTTACCACATATTTAGGTGTACATAGATGCACCTAAAGATTAGAAACCATTACCACATGAGTAATTAAAACCATATGAACCTCCTTCATTTAATCTTAATTTATTGGTCACTACTAAGTATAAAGATGGGAATTTTCAAGATTACTATGATAGTTATTATGATAGTGCTTATGATATGATATATGTGCACTAAAATTTCATCTATTTAATCACCTTTCACATAACTTATTTGAATCCATAGGTCCTAGTACATATAAGATCAATCTACTTGCAGAAGATATGACATTGAATATAGATAGGGGAACATGATCATATCAAATTATCATGTAAATGTTTATTAATAAATTCATTCCTCTTGGTTAAAACATTAATCCAACCTTAAAAGGGTCAAATGAAAATATACATGTGAATAATGTGGAGTCTTCTCTAGAGGCTTCACAACCAAACAAATGACAAAATCCTTCCTGTATTTCCAATGAGAACTACCTTTAAAAACAACCAAAGAATGAATATTTAACTATTACTAATAATATTTGTGGTATATTATTACCATCTCTAATTTGATGAGAATAAGTGGGATACAACTTGTGATACTACATTCCCCAAATAATTGGAACACATTATGGATGAACTCATATACTCTCGATTGATTCCAAAATCATATGGATACATTTGGTTACCTATTACTTGTGGTACATGTGTGATGACCACAACCCTATGGATACTAGACCATGACCCCCATTTGAAATTAAATCTTAGATAATATTGGATACTTGAATTTCAATCAAAGTGGGATACTAAAAATAAGTGTGTTACCTTTCTTGATATGGACACAAAGATTTGTATACCACATGATGGATATGGTTATCTACCCACACCATTAGCTTTAGGGAATCCATTGGATAAACATATTAAATAAGAGTCACCCATATTTTATATTGGATCCTTGGTGTATACACATAAAGTTTCATGATGGATATGCTTATCTACCCACACCATTAGCTTTAGGGAATCTATTGGATAAACATATTAAATAAGAGGCACCTATATGTTCTATTGGATCCTTAGTGTATACACATAATATTTTCAAAATTTATCAATTAATGATGATTTCTCTTTTGATAACCCATTGAGTCTCAATATCTCTAAGTGTACACCTTAAATGGTGAACCAAGAAAGGGGTGGGTAGACCATTGGTGATTTGTAGGATTGTTATCCCCTATACCACCACTTACTATCTACATAACCATGTCTTATATATTTCCCTAATCTTTACCTCATCTCTTACGCATTCATCCAAGCAATTCATTGCCTTTCTTAGTCCCTTCCTAAGCCTAAAACCTTTTTGACAATTTATAGTATACTATTAGCCTAGGCCAACCCCATTTTTAATTTGATAAAATCACATTAGGGTCTAGGTCAGCCTTGGCTGACCTAGACTAGGACCTAATTTTTTTTATCAAATAATGATATAAAGTCAAATTTGGCCAACCCTATCAATTAAAAATTTAGAAAGGTTTAGTGTTAGATTAAGCTATATGTACACATCCATTTCCATTGTTTATAGGAGAAGAGAAGAAGAAGAATATTATGCATCTACTTATCCACCATTCTACTTAAGGGGCATTGCTTAATGTTTTAATACTTTATTTGGAGATATGGATCTTGTCTTGTGGATAATTATTATATATATAGTGAGTACTTATGTAGCCTAGATTTGACTTATCCTTGTTATCATTGCATACCACAATAACCTATTGCAAAGCACCTTGGCCAAGGGATATATTGAGGCTTGATGGGTTCATCTTCAAAGGTAAGTATTCCTAACTTTGTTCCTCCTTTTATAAGAGTAGATATATTTGCATTTGTACTTCTCTCCTATGCATTAGGATTTTTTATACATAGAATTGAGTATAGATCATCCATGCATGTTTAATTTTTATGTGTATTGACCCCACTTTATGCCACAAGGTTTGGTGAGATCTAAATCAGATTTTACTTTACTTTCCATTTATTTAGTGAATATAAAAACATAGGACCTAGGTAGGGTTATTACATAATGATTATTTAATATATGATTTGAAACCCTCTCTAGTGATGTTATTATGGTAAGAGATCCATTAGTTAGGTTTAACATATCCATCTTGGTCATGACCTTGAATATCTAATCTATCAACAAATAGAAGTGTAAGTAGGATTTATCTTTTCTAAGCTAGGATTGATTAATATGTTAGTTGTATTTTAATTTTTATACACTTTGAGTCTATGTGGTATTTACATGTTGAGGGATAGCATATAATTTAGTTTTACATAAATATTTATAAGCATACATAAATATAAGATTATATTCAGTTATGGAGGTTAGTATTTCCCTCTACTCACATCACCAAGACATTAGGGGAATTCATCTTCTATGATATTGATGCTTCTAGGTTATATCATTCTATGGTCACATCCCATTATCATGATTGGACACTTATGTATTTCCACATGCCTTAAACATTTTTATATCTTTCAATTATACTTGATATGCTATGCCCTTGACATTTTTCCTAGCACATTGATCCATGAGATACTATGATATGTTTATTCCAATTGCTTATGTTTTTATTTTATACACTTCATTATGTGTTTTTCCTTTATATTGTCTTTCTTATTCAAGCATTTGAATATTCACCATTCTATGTAGCCCTTATGCCTATGTTTGCCTTGTATATTTTCATATGTCATTACTTTTTGTATATACATTTGAATATGTCATTCCTTGATTTGTGGAAATTTGACTAAGTTATGTCCTTTCAATTTTGTGGCATTTGAACATTCCCCTTATTTTTGGTCTCCTAAGACCTTTGTTTGTTGACTTGTTTTTGAGTACTCTTTTATGCGTGCTTATTTGCATGTTGATCTTGTATTTTTACTATCTAGACATTACCATGATCTTTATTATGAAACTTAGGCCTACATGTGATCACATCAGTTCTATGCACTTCAATGACACATTTATCTATACACATTTTTCCATATGATACATGGTTTAGTCACATAATATAAATTTATATGGTTATCTTCTTCCTTTGAGGTGAGGTAAATACTAGGTAATATTTTTCCCTCACCTCAATAGGGGGAATATTAGTGGGGTCATGCTTTGGAATCATGTTCTCCACACTTGGAATAGTTCTCAAATTCAGTGGGGGTATGTTTTTAAAGCATTTCATCCACACTCATTTAGTATATGGAAATTATACTAGTTCATAGATTCAATGGGGGCATGATTTTCAAGTGTTTCAACCTTTTAATACTTAACACATGTAAATACTATGTTGTTAAAAGGTTGAGTATGTTACTAATTTGAATTAAAACTAGAAATGATTGATTTAATTAAACATTCCCAAAATAGAAAGTGAGAAGAGAAAATGTACTTATCTCAAAATAAATAGACTTTTATGCAGATCAAGGAACTAAAGCAAGATGGGGAAATAGGTAGACACCTTTCATATTTTGATTATTTATTGAAATATGGTCTTAGATAGTAATACTCATATCAAGACAGTAACACCATGTGGTTCTAATTTATAATTTTGGTGCTAATGTCACTCATGTAGGGATAATCTGAAACTTTTAAGGAATATGTAAGAGGTTACGTAGGTCTTATAGGTGGTTTTGTGTCATTTATGGACTTACCTATGTCACTATTTTATTTGAATATCTTTCAAAAACCTAATGAATACTTATACACGTGAAAAAATAACTAGATCAAATTCAAAAAAAAAATGAAAACATGGATTATGGTATGTTACAATTGCATGGAGTAGATACCTTTTTAGCAAAGCCACTCCCTACATTAACCCCAATGTTATGGGTCTCATATCACATGTAGCTATACCTTAGGGAATGTTCACCATCAATTTGCATTGTATTCTAAAATGAATTTTTCTTAGGTCTTTCATTGATCAGGTATGCAATGTCTATATGTGATAACTAAGTAGTATGCATTGTATTAAGTTGTATTATTGATTGATTTTATGTAGTTATGTGATAAAATAGCAAGTTATAGATTTAAAATGCCTTGTGAGGCTCTTTATATATAAAGAACTTTGATTTGAATATAATACCTTATTTGTTGGTTAATAATTTGTAAAATAGGGATAAAAACATAAAATAAGGTTCACATAAGGGTTAGGACTCAAACATGAGAGAAAAGGTTCATCATACACTAGAGCCATAATTGGAAACTAGTGCCACCATGTGGTTATACTATCTTAAAAGTGGTTTTAATGTCCTAAAGATTAAATTAGAGATAAAACCAAGCATGATAGGCTAGGGTCCCCTATGAATAGAAAAATGTGACTTATGACTATTAAGAGTGTCACAAATAAGGAAAATAAGACATAAGAAAGATAAAAAGACTCAAAATGACCATGTGAACAAGGAATATAATCTTCACTAAGATATTCATGTGAAAGAGCAATAAAAGACATAATACTTTTGGTTGATTGACCAAAGTAGGGTGTTTACATTTACCTCCATTTTATTCTAATAATACAATGAAAATAAAATACTAGAGTAAAAGAAAAAGAGGAATGTGCACATGTACTTATCTTTATGAATGTGTTATGGACTTTGCCTACTTCCTAGCCAGAGAAGTGGACAAGAGCTAGAGTGAAATATGTAAATAAGAAACCCATGGTGTTGATTTCCCTTGTATTAGATCTGAATGGTGTACTAAATTGTGAGGAGCAAAAACACCTATTTTTGCCCCCACCTTGATATTTATACTGAGTATAAGTATGTAAACCAAATGTGTGGAGAAAAAAGGTTGATTTCCCCCACTTTGATATCTAGACTGAATTTGAGTATGTAAACTGAATGTGTGGAGAAACAAGGTTCACTTACCCCCACTTTACTATTTGGATTGAATCTAAGTATGTAAACTAAATGTGTGGAGAAACAAGGCTCATCTACCCATAATATGATATTTGAACTAAATTTGATTATGTAAATTAGGTCTATTGGAATGATATGGATCAACTAGTATAGGTGGTCTTGTGACGCAAACTAATGAAAACCTGGTGATGATATTGGTGATGATATTGAGTATAACCTGATAATCTAAAAATGGGGATCAAAGATGTGTGATCTAGATCATTACCCCTAATATTAATATTTGAGTAATGTAGTTATGTATCTAAATATCTAAGTAAACTATTATATCTAAATCAAAACTATATATCTCTATAATTGTATCTATATAGACTATATATCTATGTGAATTTGTGAATCTAAATATTTGTGTAAACCTATGTCTATATATCTATGCAAACTTGTCTATCTATATATCTAAATATTTGTGTAAACTTGTGTATATGTATATTTTCCTATGTATGTAGGCATGTGTGTTTGTATATCTACCTATCTATGTATACATGTGTGTCTATATATCTAAATTTTCATGTATCTAATAACTTATGAATCTAAATATCTATATATCTAAATATTTGTGTAAAATTGTGTGTTTATGTGAACATGTGAATCTAAATATCTAAATTTATTGGTATATTTAAATAGTTGTATCTAAGTGGACATGTATGTCCAAATTTGTATCTAAGTAGACTATATATCTATGTAGACCTATGTATTTAAATCTATATGAACCTCTATATGTTTAAAGTAATATGTAAATATTTACCCCCCCTCTCCCTGCCCATTTGGTAATAGAGACAAGACTATGGTGAGGGTGTATAGCCAAATGTGGTAATGTTTAATTGTACTGGTGTTAATTAGCAAGTGTAATGTTATTATAAGTTTGAATAGTGTATTAATTATGACAGAGTTGATATTTAAATGTGTAATTGGATAAAAATTGTCTATTTTGAGTAAAATTATGGTAAAATTATTTTTGTTGTTTTATATAGTTGAAATTTATTATGAAATTTGTTTAACTAACATGGGGTATGGAACATTGATGTCAAGTCCCACGTACAAGAAATAATTTGTAAATCAAAGCTATGCTTCTCAAGATATTGAGATAACAAGGAATTGATATTAGTTGGTGAAATTGGTTCACAAGGTCAACCTTAATAAGGTGACATTTGATAAGTTGACTTAAATAGGTCTTTTGATTAGTTTGGAAATTCATTTGGAGCATTTGAGATGAGAGAAATTGTTTGTCTAAGTTATAGAAATATGTTGAGGAGATGAGGAGCCAGTTTGACCTACTATGAAGAGGTTGAGACACAAATTTAGGTTGGGGAGGAGGTTAACCTAGTAAGGATCTTGAACAATTTATTTTTTATTTTATATATATTTTTACAATTTTTACTAAAAATATGCTAGTTTAAGGCCTATTTGTCAACATGGCCTACTTTAATTATTTGGGTGTTACTTTCCAAGACCTAACACTAGTATCTAATAGGTCGCACTACTGCTAGTGCTATTATATTGAAAAAATAGGATCTTGAAATTTATATACTAAATGTAGATGACATGTGAGGGACTAATGCCTACATAGCCTAGTGGAGATATCAGAGAAGGGCACCTCTATTTTTAAGAAGTGGGATTATTACAGAGGATGTATTGGAGTTAGATCCCCATAGGGATGTTGATGGTAAGTTATTATAGTGTGTTTTCATATCTATATATAATTAGCTATTTATTTATGTGATTAAAAATTTGAAGTATTTCTTGGGCATGTGTAGGTTTAGATGATGATGAGTACTGGGAGACCACCATCAAATTGATGCTTCACATATTGACATGGCATATTTCTGATGATGTCATGGAGGATGGATTGATAGATAGGTCCATTGATGTATCTAGTGTTTATGCCTATTTGTTTGACTAAGATCTAATAGATAAACCAACATATAAATGAGAAGATATAGATAAAGACCAGGCATGTGCAAAGATTTATCAGCATATCATACCCATGCCTGATGTTTTAGGTGGGTCTAATAGTCAGATAATAGATGACTACATACATATTTGGCAATATCATGTAGAGTATATGATTGAGTTGGGTATGTATTGTGTGTGAGAGAGAGAGAGTAGACAGAGTCATTGATCTAGGTCATAGAGAGAGCAGAGCCTCCAATTCTAGCCTGGATAGGTTTGAGAGTGAGAGTGAGGGAGCTGGTCCTAGTGGCCATGTATGTATCATTGAGTGATGTAATATTCTTATATTAAAGCTATATTTTGATTTTTATAAATGGATGCTTATTTTTAAAATTAAAACTATGTATATTGGTATCTAGATCTGGTTATATTATATATGTTGATATGTGTTTGATTAGTCTGATTGTTTTAAATGATGATATTTGTATGTATGTATGTATATATATATATTATCAAAGTAGAGTAAATGAATTTGTATCTATTTATGAATTTTTAGGTGTATGTGTGGTGGATTAGTATTTTTTATTTATTGGTATAGGTTTTTCATGTATTCTTTAATATTTCTATGTGTAGATGACGTGAATGCCATATGCCTTATATGAACCTAAATTTCATGGAAAACTAATGACCATACTCATCATGTTGTGTTGGTGTATAAGGATAATCTAAAACTATAATTTCATGTGATATATTATTGGTGGGTATATATGTAGACTCTAGAACAAAGAGATTGATTGGTTAGTGTGTTTAAAATGTACTCTGAGTTGTATGATTTATAGAAAATATCTTGATCAATGTGGGAATTGGAGCTATGCTTTGATATTTGTAGTTATTTCCATATATATTTATTAGTTTAAAAATTAGAGCTATGTTTTGATCTCTATAGTTGTTTCCATATATCTTGATTGTTTCTATATATCTTGACTAGTATATGAACTGAAGATGTGTTTTGATCTCTATAGTTGTTTCCATATATCTTTACTAGTGTTTGAAATGATCTCATTCCTTTAGATTTGTAGTTATTTCCATATATATTGATTGGTGTATGAACTAAAAATATGTTTTTATCTTTATGAATTGGTTTCCATATCTATTGAAAATTTGGTGCTTAAGATCACTCATAAATAGGTATTCTAGAAACCATATGGCTCATACAATGACTAAAAAATGACTCATTAAAAGTAACATCCTAGGATAACTCTATCATATAGGAGTGATATAGGAGAGTGTGGATAATGAGATCTTGATTCCCCATGTGTAAATGTTATAATGCCTCAATTGAAATATTGGTTAATGCAAGCTTAGAGTACATAACAATGATCATCTAAATGTCCATTTATCTTATAAAAATTACAATATGGCTTATGTGGTACCCTATGCAAATGTTATGGAAGACGTCAACTAGTAAGAGCAAGTGTGATTAACTCCCTATCTAATAATGTAAGTAAAATTTCATGAGGCCCATCCCTATCTAAAAACTATATAAACCCTCTATGTGTATCCTATGTTCTGCTCACCATAGGAGGTGTTATATGGCTCTTTTCCCTTATTGAGTATTTTTATAAATTATTTCTATTCCACTATGTTATTGATTAGAATTGAAGTATGTTCTTGTACCATGTTAGATGATGGTGGCTTGGAGATACCTACATCTAAATATATCTATAAATATATAACCACTAGTCCTAATTAATTTTTAATTTGATAGGTAGAATGAGACCTCTAAAAAAAAGGTATTGTACCTCTAAATCTATTAGCTAGTAGATCAACTGATGCATACATGTTTTGAATCTTCGAATGTATTGACTTTTTGGCTCATGTGTGATGAAGGTAACCTCTCATATGTAACTTGAGGTCCCTTGTTTTGAATGTAACACATGAGAAATACCTCTTATAACTCATATTATGTGTGTAGTGAACCACTAGGGAGTGAATGATGAAACCACTCTATTGCTTGACCCTCTAGAGTCCAAGGAAACAAATGTAAAAGAAGAAAACTACTAATAACATGTGCCATAACTTTCCTATAAGTTTTTATATTCAAGTATAGATCTCCATGTCCTTTAAACTTTGGTAAATATGGTATATGTAGTTTTTATGGTACTATTACATTGAAAATCTTATGTAGAATGGGATTATTATGAATGGAATTGGAATCCACCCATGAATAGTATGCTTTAATTTACAATGTGAGATTTACTTTTTGTAAATAACCCACTGCATGCATCAAGGATATTAATTCTTGTGAAGGTATATTGTCATTATCAATGGGTTCATTTAGCTTTTGAATTTTGTTGTTTATTTTATCCATTGGTATATTGCATGGAAAATATTTTCTAGGAAGGGTTGGTTTGCTCTCTGTAACCTTTGGAGGTGTGATAGCTAGGACCTAGTTAGAGGTAAATGAGCTATCACATTCCTTTAGTTTAGTTTGATAAATAGGTTTTACTATAATAAGGAGGGTTAAGGGAGATTCATTGGTATCTCTTATATTATCAAGTTGTAAATAAGTATCACATGTTAATTGAATAGAAGGTACTTTATTCTCAATTAAATGTAAATTATGAACAAAAGAATTAGTGTGTTCTTTTTTGCATGTGACCTAGTATTTTCTTGAACAAGAGAAATAGGTGGAGGAAAATAAATAGAAGATATAGTTTCTACATCCTCTACATCATAATCACAATAATCATCATTATCCCATGGTTCATCAAAATCAGATTTTAATTCATTTGTATAAGTAAGAGTAGAATAAGTATCATCCACATGCTCATTAAGAGAGAGAGGAGAAGATTTTAACTTTTTAATACCATGCGGTGTCATTTATAGGTGTACTGCAATGTATTTTTTCACTTTTATGGAATGCAAACATGATTATCACTTTTAATTTTGGAGTCAAGGGTATAGAAATAATGTTTTATTTTTTCATATTATGAGATATAGGAGAAGAGTTAAAGAAACTTACATTATCAATTTATTATAAAGAATCATTTCATTAAGCTTGGCATGTGAAGGAAGGTGATACAATAATTTCATCTACCTTAATTTGTGCATTACTAAAAGGTGTAATATCATCGGTACATGCTTTGTTTTTATCTACTTTACATAAATCATGAAAAAGTGGCTTGTGTGTATTACACTTATATTTATTTATTTTGAATAATGGGGTAGTAAAATTAGTTAAAAAGCTTGGATCACATTGGAGTAAATCACTATCGACAAGAGATATTTTTGGAATTATATTCTTGGTTTTATTCTGAGGAGTAAGATAAGAGTCAGAGGAAAGAGAAGATGATGTATCTAAGATATCCTCATGTTCATTTTCATTTTCATTTTCATGCTCATAGTAATCCTCATATCCATAATTATAAAAATATTCATCATCATCATTATAAATGAAGTCATTATTTTGTTTTAATGGATAATCTTGAAAATTGGTCTATTCATTGTTATTATCATGAGAAAAAACCAAAAGTTCATCAATTAGATGAGGGGTATAATAATTTTTAGATGTAATTTTAAACTTTCCAAAGAAGATAATGTAAACAAATAATAGAAAACACACAATAGGTAGAATGTAATCTAACATAAGTATATGTGTAATTTGAGAAATTTTGAACAAAGTGTGTAATAGAAAATATGATTGTAAGTGAAACCTTAATTTATATTATTTGTATGTACAAGGACCTATTATGTGGATCTATGGTTTTGAATTAAGGTTATTTTTCCAAAATTTAAATTATTTTAAATAAATGAAACCCTAATGTAGGATTGATTAAATTAGCTAGGTTATGCCAAAAAATCAAAAAAAAAATGTAACACTAATTTAATCCACAAAAAATGGGAGAAGATAAGCCCTATGAAAAAATAGGGTTTTAAGCAATATTTTAGGTAAGTCAGGTTCACCAAATATTTTAAAATTTTAGGACTTAACACATGTAAATCCTATGTTGTTAAAGGGCTAAGTATGTTACTAATCTAGAATGAAAACTAGAAATGATTGATTTAATTAAACTTCCCTAAAATAGAAAATGAGAAGAGAAAAGGTACTTATTTGAAAATAAATAGAATTTGATGTGGATCAAGGAACTAAAATAGGCTAGAGAGATAGGTAGACACATTTCATCTTCTAACTATTTGTTGAAATTTGGTCTAAGATATTAACACCCATATTAGGAAAATAACACCATATGACACTAATGTACCTCTTGTAGGGACTATCTAAAAAATTTATGGAAGTTTTGAGAGGTTTTGGAGGTCTTATAGGTGGTTCCTGTGTCATTTGGGGACTCACATATGTCACTATTTTAGTTGAATCTCTTTCAAAACCCTAATGAATACCTGCACACATGAAATAATAACCAAATCAAATATAAAAAGGAAAGGAAAAATTGGGTTATGAAATGTTATTATCATGCAAAGTAGAAACCCTGTTGTATTGGATGATTCCTACATTAACACAAATACTATGGGTCTCAAATTACACATAGTTCTCCCTTAGGGAATGTGCACCATCAATTTTCATTGTATGCTAGAATGATTTTTGCTTAAGCCTTTTTTTAATCAAACATTCAATGTCTAAATGTGATGTTTGAGTAGTATTTAGAGTATTGAGTTATACTATTAATTTATTTTTATGTAATTATGTGCTAAAATAGTAAGTGTTATATGTAAAATTCCTTATGAGGATCTTTATATATAACTAACTTTGCTTTGAATATAAAACCTTGTTCACTGATTGACAAGTCATAAAATAAGGATAAAAACATAAGAGAAGGCTTAGAGAAGGGTTAGGACTCTAACAGGGGAGAAAAGTCCCATCAGTCACTAGAGCCATAATTGGACACTAGAACCACATGGTGTTACTATTTTGAAAGTGTAACTAATGTCTTAATGATTAAAGTTGAGATAAAATGAAGTAAGATAGGATAGGGGCCCTTGTGACTTGAGAAAGGTGACTTATGACTACTGAGGGTGTCAAAAATAAGAAAAATAAGATGTAATAAAGATCAAAAGACTCAAAATGACCATGTAAACAAGGACTATAATCATCACTAATACCTTCATGTGAAAGAGTAATAAAAGACATAGTAATTGTTGTTGTTTGACCAAACTAGGGTGTTTACAAGGAAACATTTTATCCACTTCTATTCAGTATTAAGCATCTCCAGTTTATAAAGGGGGCATGTTTTGTAAACATCTCCTTCATATTGGTACATATATCATTTTCATATTTTCCCATATATACTAGGGGAATGCTTTGGAAGCATATTGTCTACACTTATATAATTATCCAAATTGGCCAAAGCATAGTTATATGATCTAGAGTCATAGTTGTGGAAAAACTATATATATTGGTACCATTATTATACATATTTTTAGCATAATACATATTGAAGGTGCATATTTTATGTAAAATGTGCCTGATATTTCAAAATCCAAATTAGTTTTAAATTCCAAAACAATTTCATGTACTAATACCCTGCAGACTTTTACAAACTTTATCAAACCAATCTATTGCAATAGTTGGTTCACCTTTTGGTATGGTTGAGGTGATAAAATCACTCAATAGATGGATCTAATTATATCAGCCAACCTCACTAGGTTATAAGTATCATTGGGTTGCATGGTTGAGCTAATATCAACTACCAGGTGGAAAATCATTTTTCCTCCAAAGTTGGGTGCCTTACAATATCTCACTCTCTATATCCTTGGATATATGCACTTTAAATATTTATCTATATTTATCCTAATATTTATTTCAAATAATTATAATGATACATATTTCACAAAATAACTTCACAATAGGGAGGTTAGTTGCATCGACACATAGGTGCAATCTTAAACCTTGCTCTTTCAATTTGAGTCTATTTCAAGTGATTTTAACCCAAATTATGTTCACTAATTTTACACTATAACATGCTTTTGGTTTCAGGTTAGTCACTAAAAAACCACTCAAATTCAGCTCAAGCAAAGACAATGTGTGCATACATAGCCATGTAATTATTCCTTTACTTTAAACTTATAATTTTATTACTAGATTAACATGGGGAAATGTAGATGATATTTTTTTATTATGTAGCACCTAAATCTTGTACACTTGGAAAATTGAAACATTGGTTGTTCCTCTTAGTCTTACTATTGTCACTTGGATTTTCACCCTTTCAAGATATGAGTCATTTCTCCTCATCCAAGTGTCATAATTAAAACACTTCTAGGCTTGTGGGTATCCTATGAATGAGGTGAATATCTAGATAGGTCTAGCTCCCTTGATGTATGACTTTGGATCATTACTACATCTAAAATTTATGAGGTAAAAGGGAGAGAGAAAACTAAAATAAAACTATCCTAAGGGTGGTGATACACCAAATAATTTGATGACACATGATAACAAAGGACTAACCAAACATACACTTCTCCAATCTACATCTTCTCACATCAATATTACATTATGAGGTTGCGATGAATGTTTAGGCTAGGAGGGATAGATAAGAGGCATAGAATGACACTATATAAATAGACTAACTCACTCAAACTTGATACATCATAAAAAACTTCACATTCCTTGCAATAAAAATCTTTCTAACTATAAATAGGTAAATGAATGAGACAACCATGCTAAGGAAACAAGAGTCATCACTTATGTAAGATCAAAAATTTAAAATGAACACACTAAGAATAATCATGGAAGAGGTTAAAAAAAATATTCTTATTGATAAAATGGTTTGAAAATTAGTAGGGTTTTCCATACTCAGGTGGAACACAAGTTATAAAGGCCAAAATGGCTAGTTCTTATAGAACTTGAGAGAGAGATAAGTAGAGAGATGTAAAAAGGTCACATGGACACTTGTAAAGATGATAAAATGAGTTAAATATGCATGATAATAAAATTTTAAATGAACCATGCAAGGTTAAGAAGCACAAGTGTCACCCTAAGTCATGAAACTCATGAAAAGTGGCACGGAATTCCCTTTGTTGGCTTCGAAAAATACCTTCATTATTCACCTCTATTTTAACGTCCCAAAACTGATTATTTATATGTATTATGATTATATTGAGATTAATGATTTCATACATTCCTCTTTATGCATTGGTTACAGTCTTGGTCATCTAGAATCTTCCCAAAATGAGTTATCACCATCTATAGTCTAAAAAACTCCTCTTTCCCACACCTTGTACACTTGGCCTCAAATTTGGATTAATTTTTACATGAAAATATGTGGGATTTAATTTATTAAATTTTTAAATACTCTCCATGGCATTAGATTCATCAGTCATACCTTAAAATCAGCTTACTTGAAGTTTTCTATGCTTTTCACTAGCTTGGTCACTATGCTAATTTTGACTGGCTAAGATGAAGTAGCTAGTTGATGAACTTATGAGTTGTTATAAGGTATTAAATTTACATGGTTAGTTATATTAAGTCATAATATTCCCTTAAATTTTATTTTAATCTCTTGGAACCTCCTAGAACCTACATAACACACAAAATAGTCAAAAATACCCTATTTTTTACTCAATTTGTATAGTTATTTACAACTAAAAAATATGGGAATGATCTTGGAGGAGTTATATGAAATTTTAAATCACTTTAAATATAAAAATATCTCATTTTAATATCCATTTAAACTTATTTCTCATCAGGTCACTAACAAGGGTTTTTAAAGGGTTTAGGCTGTTTACCATCTTAAGCTTTGTTTATAAAATTAGGATATTCAACTTCAAAAAAATTCCAAAAAATCAATGCATATGACCCTTTTCAAATTATAAAATCTTGTAGATCCATATTCAAATCACCAAGAGAGATATGAGCACTCAAAGTTACCCATTCGAGTTCTTTCTTCCATTCACATAGGCCTAATGTTGCCTTTAAGCCAAAATATGACTCCATTGTGACCTCATATGCATAATAATAGCTTATAAACATAAAAATTAATCCTATAAACATGATTAAATATGTTTTAAATCTCCCTAAGGGCTGGAAGTGAGGTTGGAGCCCCCATTGGGCTCTACACCTTAAACAGTCATGTCTACATACTTGACACTCCAGACCATTCTATTTGGTTTGATTATTTTGTGATTGGTTTTAAATTTTTTTTAGATGCATTAAAACTCCAAACACCTTATATGAATTTAAAATAACCTCTATTTCACTCTTTCATCCTCATTTCTCAAGATTGAATGTTTCATTCACAAAGGGAGTGCCCTCTATCTAAGAGAAAATAGAGGGTAGTCCCCTATTTCCCTAGATAATGGTGATTTTTTGAGAATTTTATAAGGTATTAAACATTTTTTATACAATATTTTAGTCCTTTATAACATCATTTTACCTTTTAAATTTTCAAAGTTCTAATACATACTTGTGTGGAGATAGGTTTTGTGCATGATCTAGAATATAGACTGTATGATGAATCATTGGACCCATTTATATTATATATAACCATAATTATGGTGTCATGAGGTTTTTATTACCTATATATGGGTCACTTTTATCATGTAAACCATTAAGTCTTTTCCAAACTATACTTGGTCCATGATTTACCTTGACTGGCCTAGGTTGGGGTCATAGATTGTGACTGATTCTTCTTTCTTGTAGGTGTAGATCACACATTTAGGGTTTCATTAATTTATATAGGTTAATATTTAAACCTTAAATTAAATATATTTATTCCTTATTTCACCCATTCCATGTATTTACATGCTAAAGACTTAGAAAAGTTATCAACTAAGTCACAGTCAGCTATAATTGACTGTAGCTACTAACTATTGAAGAAACTAGAGTATTTTAGGCATACACCAACCTTTAGAATAAATTATAAATGCCTTTTGAGTCCCATATATTTCTTAGGATCATTAATACTATAAAACATTAGTATCTTCATGTATAAACTTCCCTCAAAGATGAAATATGGTTTCACAGTCAACTGTAGGTGGATGCTTTCCCAATAAAGAGACCCTTGTAGGTGTATTTTGAGGATAAAAACCTACACATAAACTTAAATTTGTGGTATTTATACCCATTTTAAACTCATTACCATATACAAACTCTCAAATTCATCTTCAAATATTCTACCTTCTTGAGTTATTACTCTAAAACACTCTTTCACCTCCTTGTTGTTGTAGGTGAGTATTTCTAGAATCAGACACACCTGTAGGTGTGTCTGGGGTATAAAACACCATATTTTATTCTTATAATGATATTTTAGTGTCAAAAACACTCATTTAAATCATTTTGAAACATTCAACTATGTGGCAAGGCATAGTTTGCAACTTTAGGTGAAAATGGGCTCTTTTGGATCAAAATCTTGTAGATGACAATGAAGGAATTCAATGCATAAAAGTGTGATTTTGGGTCCTTAAATCATCACTTTATACCAATAATAAACCTTAAAAAATTTTCATGGGTTTTGTATACTATGGATACTTCAATGTTTGATCACCAATATGCATAAAAACCTTTGATAACCCTATTATAAAATGTCAATAAAATGCCCTAGACCTCTATTTTCTTAGTTTAGGGATTGTGTTCTTGAACATAGTCATTAGATGCTATAAGGTGATCAAAACTACCATTTTACATCTTAGCCTTTCAAGTAGGTCTGCCATGATCTACTCAATCCATTTTAACTCTAAAGAAAGTTTCACCCCATGTCTCAACACTTTAAAAGGGTCCTCATCTCTCTATTAGCACCACCTATAGGTGGTTACTCTCATGTCTATAGGTAGTGAAGATAAGGATGAGAAGTGAGAATTGTTTTGACCATTTTATCACTTTTAGTCCCATTATAAACTCTTAATTATATGTTTATCACTATGAAACTCTTTAAATAGGTCTTAAAACCTTTACTCTAATGTGATATTCTCTTCCAAGCACCTATAGGTGGACAATAATGGTAGAATATGTGAAAGTTTTACATATGAATATAATAGTTATCTTTTTAAACTCTTTAGAGGATCTCACTTGTTTTCTCCCACTTATAAATACATATCTAGTATCTTAAAACCTTTACTACACCTACTTTATCATGATAGACAACTTCATACACATGATTGCAACTGAAAAATGGTAAGGAGTTGATTGTGAGCATGACAAAAACTAAAATTTGGATCCAATAATGATTTTATGAGACTTAGTCATGAAGTAGATGATCAATATGGAAATTATACATGGTAGATCCCATATCTTACTCACATGATACCCTTTCATAGAACAAAAAATCTGCGAACAATGCAAGTTGATCGAGACTTCACATGATGGTACCCTTTTGAAACATGAGATAATTTTCATATAAAAACACAATGAAACATGAAAATAAACATGGGGATTATCTTATAAGATAACCAACATCCTATGGAGTCAACATCACCAATTGGTTTGTATGAAAATATCAAAACTTATAGGGTGGATAAATCAACAAGCTAAAAAATAGAGTCAACTTCATGAGGATGGTTCATAAATTATAGGACACCATTATTAAAAATATTATTATTTAAATTAATCTATCTGAGTGTGCTTTCACCACCCAAAGGAGTTTGATGTGGAACCTCTTTTAATAACCATACTAAGCATGAACTTGTTGATCACTTATGCATGTTTAGATGGGCAAGAAAGGAGCATAATAGTTTTTGGCCTTTTTTAGAACTTCCAAATCATATAAATAAATAAGATGAGTGTGAGTAATATTTAGGTACGTTTCATGAGCTTCTCCCACATTTCACCTTCCCCTATGGGCCGTACAAGTGCCAAACTCTTCTCTTTTCCCAAGAAAATTGATCTTTCTTCTAAATAACCTATCAATTTCAGTTATGAAAATATGATTAAGGAATAATATGACACATTTCATATGACATAACCATTATTACACCTTCATACTTCCATAGGAGGCCATAAAACTCATTAAATGGCCTATTTTGACCCTAAAATGACTAAAAATGACAAATTGACTGATATGACTAAAACCAAGGCTAAGATGATATTAAATGACATTAAATAACTTATAATACACCCCATGAAAATACATTATACCCATAAAAAATCTAAAAATTCATGTTTTTACCTATAGGGGTCCCAATTTGACTTCAGGGTCAAATTTGGTCAACATTTACACATGCCTTACTTTTGAAAATCTCAAATTTGTCATCCTGTGCCCCTTATCCTACCTCTTAGTCTGACCAGTCTTATATTAGTGACATAGACATCTTATATTGATCATGATTCTTAAAATGTACTTATCTTACATAGATACAAGTTCTAATCATGTACCTATTTTTCTACTCCCTGGACACTAATGTCTAGGATAGATAGTAGTATTGATGTTATTATTTTACCCCAACATAAGTGTCTAGTGCCCTAAAGTCATCCAATTTTCAAATAAAATGTTTTCCAATTTTAGGCCTAAGTTATTTAATTATATTTATCTCCCAATAGGATTGGTAGAAATGTAATATCAATCCTCATTCATTCCTCACCTAGAAATCAAACAAAAAAGACTAAGGTACTTATCAAAATCACTCTATCAAGCATTCAATTAATCAAATATTCCTTATTTACATACCATTCATAAGTAAAAAAAATATATAGGTCTATATTAATAAAGGATTAGTCATAAGGTCTTATTTTCTAAGTTATAAGCTAGGTCACTATTGTACTTGTTTTATACACATTACATGATTCACACACAAGTCAACATGTAGGGGAGAACTACATATGTTTGAGGCCCTCTTCTAGAATATTAGATATGTGGGCACCACCCTTTGATAGTGGAGTGTAATCACCTAAAAAAAAATTTGGATGATAAGATTAGCCTCTTCTTAGCTTAGCCCTAGACCTATCCTAGAGCCTTTACCACACTTTTCTAGCTATTGGGCCCATTCTCAGAATAACATTCCTAGATCCCAACCCACTGTGGCCAATAGTTTTCCAAGTGGACATTAGTGCCATATTTATGACACTACAGCAACATGGCACTAGTTTCCCCAATGAGGCACTATGTCCTTTGCTCTAACTCTCCTAAATCAATACATTTTCAAATGTGTAACCCTCTTAAGGTTGTACTAAGTACATTTAATTATCTTCACAAGATATAAATATTTATAAATACAATAATATGTGATATTTATTCACTAGATGAAAAATAGATGTAAAATCCTATCCAAATAAGAAATAATTTGACCAAAATTAAGGTATTTGATCCCTATTCTACCCTACTTCTGCATACTACCATCTATAATTACCCTAAGCCTAGATTTCAAAGATTTCAAAGCTCGAGCACACTCAAGGAATTTAAGACCACTCTCATTATATAATTCACTTAAAATTTCACCAAGCATTAGGTGAGAGAAATACATCTAACTTGATCCCTCCTTAAAGTATTGGTATGTAGGCAACTCTCTATACAATGCAGTGTTGAGGATGTCCAACCTATCCTACTAATGAAAACACATTTATCACTCTTACCATACTTGTAATAAGGTTTAAGGTTATCACACTAAATTAGGATTTTTATGCACAAAAAATAGTTTTATATTTCATTAATTTAGGAATAGGACCCAAAAACATAGGCATAGGTGCTTTCATAAAATAGGAACAGTCTTGTAAAGAGGACACTAGCACCACTTTGAGGATATTACGATAATATGGTATTACTATCCAAGTAAAGCACTATTGTCTAGTGAATAATCAGATCTTGGGACCCTATTGATGACACTCAGACCTATCTAGAATCCAAATTAGAGAATCCATATCATATATGATATCACTTTCCAAATAAGTTTCTATTTATGCATATTTATTACTATTTTTAGAAAGGCAAAATAAGTCTAAATCCATAACAAATCAATGATTAATCATTGCATATTATTTAACTAATTTATAAATCTCATCCCTTTAATATAACTTATGAATTACAAATTTATAACCATAAAAGGTTAAATCATTTGGTAAACTCAACTTACTTCAAATATTACTTCAAACCCTAGTTTGCATTAATTCCATTTTTTAAGTAATAAATCAGGGTGGCATAATTCTAGGTTTTTAATTTTTTTTGATAACATAGCTAAATTAAATCAATTTAATATTAGGTTTTCAATTTATTTGAATATAATTTTAATTATTTCAAATAAACCCTAGATTTAAACAATCCCTAACCCTACATCACCCTAGGGTTCACATTTCTAGAAGTTAGTCTCAATTTATATCTTGCTACCATGATTATCATGCTAGAAGACATATTTCACTTCAAGCTAAAAAGATTGGTACTTTGATTAAAATGTTTATTACCAAATATTTATAAAAGGTACACATTTGTGTTACTAATATCATGGATTCATCTCGATCTAAGCTTATTTTACATATTGTCCCTCCATCATGTGATCCCCATTTTTCTGCATATCATGTTTATATGTATCAATTTGAGTTACTACCAGATGATAGAAGGATCAGAGTAATCCTTTTGTTTTTCCTCCACCTAGACCACTTTATTATCTATGATCTTATCCTACCTCTACTACTTACCCCCAAAAAATAGTTGATCCTACAGTTTGAGTTGTCACTAGGTAGAATAGGGTGCCTTTTCAGCCTATACAAGAGCATCATAACCCTACCATCCCTCCTCATCCCCAACACACTAAAACAAGACCCAAAAATTAGAAAAGATAATTTGATATAGTGAATCAGTTGAGAAATAAACCATCCAAAATATCTATATTGGAATTACTTCAAAAAATAACAATCTTCAAATATATTCTATTTCAACCCATTAATCACACATGTGTGCCTCATGATATCAAACCATCTTATTTTGCATCTATCATGAATACTATCAAGGATGTGGAGGATGTGATACCTTTTTCTAATGAGGTTTTACCTTCATAATCAATAGTTAATTATATTTTACCATTTTTTATTCAAGCTCAAATTAATAACACAATTATTAAATAAGTTCTCATTGATAGAGGTTTAGGACTTAATATATGTAACCTCACAATTTTTAAAAAGATGTGTGTTGATATAGAATCTACTAAAAAGACATACAAGAATATTTGAAGGTTGGATGACATTCCTGTTCAAATATTGGGATAAATCACATTGGACATTATAGCGGGACCAAAAAAATTATCTACACATTTTCATGTGATGCTAAACCATTTACAATATAATTTACTACTTGGGAGACATTGGATACATGCCATGGAGGTGGTACCTTCCACTCTTCACAGATGTATAAATTTTTTACATGATGGGTACCTACACATATGCTTAGTACATAATCAACCATTTAGATATTATGAGCCTCTTACACCAAGTACATCATCATATAGGACACCTCATGTTCTCATTAAACCCCTACCTCATAGTATTCTTATTGAGCAGATGTATACTTATGAGGTGTGGAAGTCTAGTAAGACTATTTATATATAGCATTCATAGCTTATTAAAACACATGCACCCTCACTAATGATAGAGAAATAACCTTTTCTAGCATAGTTACCCTCATCAATGATAGAGGAATAACCTCTCGTACTATAGACATCCTCACCCATGATAGATGATGAAATTATCATAGCCCATTTACCATTACTTGTCAATTCATAAGAGGCTAACATTCATAATTATAACACAAATTCACATGCCACTATAGAGGATGATCAACCACCTATAGATATTGATCATTATTTTTTGTGGATTGAGTTTTACACCAGTGTGAACAAGGGAGTATAGAGGTAATTCAAAGGCACTTATCCATTGCCCTACACTAGTAGGATCACTTGTTTAGGATCGTAAAACTATAGGTTCTCATATTCAACCATATTCAATCGCATATCCCTTGATCCATTTAGTACATATAGTCACATCCATGGATATAAATTCAGTCATACAAATTTAGGTAGGGAGTTCATAGGATAGACCACACCAGATCCTATAGCTACTACTTGATAGAGGATTGATGATATTACCCATAGTCTAGCATAGATAAGTTAGTATATTATTACCATGGGAAGGGAAACCTTTTTTCCCTTTAATAGACTCACATGACATGATACAAACACATGCTTAGCATGGTAACCTAAATTAATTAATTTTAAGGCTAAGGGCACTATCTAAATCATACAACCTCCACTTTTTTAAGTATCACCACTATTAATGATACTAGATACTTCATAGATATGAGCATGGTGGTAGAATCATCATGAGCATAAATATTCATGACATGATACATTGACTATACATATGTTTTTAGTAGACAAATATCTTACCTATGTGGCTATATATGAGGATTCTGATCCTAATACTTACACTTTGGCATTTTACACTACATTGGTTATCAAAAGAGTGAGATACAAAATTTTATACACTATTTAGATTCCATTTGAAATATTACATTACCAATTATATGTGGCCCAAAGGTAGACAATAAATTATTCTTCATTTTGAGTAGATACACTTATATACAGCTTACACTTAGTAGTACATGGTTATATATAATGGATGCCATAGTTGATTAGTAAAATAGATGTTTAAAATTCACTAATGATGGACACATGTTTTATATATTATTGTATACACCATAAATAGGTCAAGCAAACAAACATATTATGTCTTTTCATAGTCCTTTTACAGGAGACTTTGATTGGAGAATATGAACTTTTATTCACATTTAGCCATGTCCTTTTATCGGACTTGTCCTAGTGTTACTGCATTCTCTATACATCATTTTGCTTATCCATGGTCATTAGTAGCATTCTAGACTTAACCATTTTACACCCAAGTATATCTTTTAGGTCTAGACCCATCCACCTAGGTTCCATACCCCCTAGACAATAGTGCCCAAATAGGACTATAGTGCTGAAACCTAGGGTGTCTAGTTTCTAGTGTTGTTTTCCAAGATAATTTTGGTCCTAACAATCAATTTATTTAGTAGGATGAGTCTTAACCCTTTTCTTTGATTCATTCCTAAGTTTATTAATGTCGACTAAATTCAAATAAAGCTCCCAAATTCAAAATAATGAGTCTCCTATATAAAGCACTACATAAGGAATTTTATATTTATCTCTTACTATTTTGGCACATTAGACATAATAGAATCAATCAATAGTATAGCTTAACTTCTCTAGATCACACATAGATTTTCATGATTGATAAAGGAAGGGCCTAGGTGAAATTCATTCTTGCATCAATCATGTGCATTGATTATGCACGTTCCCTAAGGAAGAACTACATTGGATCTAAGACCCTAGCTTGAGGGTTAATGTAGGAAGCAATTAGAACAGTAGGAGTTCTTGATTATGTGATCATTCTTCCCATAACCTAATTTCCCCCCCTTTTTCTTTGATTTCATTTGTTGTTTCCATTTGTGTTGACTAATATAGGTACTAAATATTGAAACAGACCTAAAATGAGCTCTAGTGACTTCTAGGACCTAAAATTTGGTATACAAGGTCACACTAAGGAGATGAATATAACTCAAAAATATTTTAGCCTCAGGACAATAGTTCCAAGAAAGGAATATAGTTCTAGACACTAGGGTGTCCTATTTTTGGTGATCTTGTCCAATCAAAAAATGCAACATAGATTCAAGTTACAGATAATGTCTCAGTCCTTGTGTGAGAGCTCTCAGACTGTGAAAATAAGTATTCTTCTCCCTTATGTAAGTTAATTTGATCAAATTGAGATAAACCTATATTTTATTATGTTTAATCAAAATTCTTCCCATATTCTAGACACTTATTATTTAGGAATTAAACATCTAATTTCCTAAAACAATAAAACATTTGGTGATCCTGACTTACTTCAAATGAAAAACCTAAAACCCTAGCCACACTTAGGGCTTTTCCTTCTTCTCTTGTAAAAAAAGTTAATTGTCTAAATTCTAATTTTTGTACATTTATCTTATTCAAAAACTATATTTATAATTTAAAATTATTGCATAATTTTCAAAAATTCTAAAACCCTACTTCAAAACTCTAGATTTTAAAACTAGGTCATCAAACAATAAGCTTGCCTCCTTGCAAATTTTAGAAAACTATTTTGGAATTATTCAAAATTAATTACCTTGTTAAAAATTATTTCAAAATTAGTAGTTTCTTGTGCAAAAATTTAATTTTCAAAATTCTGATTTTTGTATTAATTTTTGTGCATATTCCTATTTTCAAATAATTTTTAGAATTCAAATTATTACATAATTTAAAAAAATTCTAAAACCCTACTTCAAAACCATAGATTTGCAAACTAGGTCCCCAAACCTCAAGTTTCCCTCCCTTACAATTTTTAGAAAAATAATTTGAATTTATTGTAAAATATTTGGGTTATCAAAAGTAATTTTCAAAATTCAATGTTAGTAGTTCTTTGTGAATTTATTTACTTCATAGTAATTTTCAAAATTCTCTTTAGTGATAAAATGGCCACAAAGGAAATTACTCCTTCTCCTCCCATAGATCAATTTCTTAAATTTTCTTACAATTATGATAATGATTAGATAAATTTCCAAAATTACACATTAGCTAAAACTATAGAAAATGATTTCATTTATAGTGAAGATAATGACTATTACTATAATGAAGGATATGATGATATACATAATGATGAGGGTGAATCATAAATAGATGAATCTTTTTCTCTTAAACCCATCTCTTTTATTCCTTATTCTAATGAAAATAATTTTGATAAATGGGAAAGATGCTTCCCACCTCATTCTCCTAGACATAATACACAAATTAATCATACACTTCCAAGTGAACCTCTTATTGGTGATGATTTTCTTCCCTATGAACCTAATATTTCTCTACCTTTTGTGACTGTTATGTTCAAAATACAACAATATAAATACAATATAATCAAATTACCAAAGCATAGTTCAAAATATGGCTTATGTGGTCCTAACTCTACTCTCTCCAAATAGTGTTCAAATGATAACTCTTCTAATCTTCCTTCTCATGTTGAAAATGAATAAAATGCATATACTCCATCCATGGATGGAATAGATACAAATGATATTCCAAATTCCAATGATAATTTATTGTATATTAGAAAGAAATCAACTCTTTTTCTTACACCTCTCCCTAGAAATGATGGAAGTGATGATGGATATGATAGTGAACATGAAAATGAATATGAGAATGAAAGTAAATATTAAAATGACACTTCAAATTCTTATATTTCAAATGAAAAAAATGCATATTGTGATAATACATGGAATAATGATGATTACTATGCATATAGTGAAGAATAAAATGCATCTCATGCTTCTAACCCTTCTCTCACTCCTCTCAAACCTATTCAATTCCAAATGATGTTTATACTTCTATTAATGATTCTATGTCAAATGATGCTCATGTTAATTCTAATAACACATCTTCTACTAAATTAGAATGTGATTCACTAAAACATAAAGATACCAATGAATCTCCTAAGATACCCCTCACTATAGTAGAACCTAGTTCTCACTCCTCACTTAAAGATAATGGTATCCCACGTCCCTCTAGTAAGGTCCAAGTTACTATTACTCCAAATGTTTAAGTGAACACACCCCCTCTTTATGATCCACTTGCTAAATGTAGCATTCCCATGGTTAATATTAACAATCAAATTAAATGATTAAATAAAACACTTCAAGATACTAATGTACCATCCTAGGAGATCATCTCTTTGATGCATGTAGTTGGTGAACTACAAAACCAAGTACATCTCCTTATCTTGGAAAACAAAGATTATAAATCTTGGATGGATGCCAATGATATACATGATAACCCTATTCCAAAGACATTCATAAAATCTTCATTACCTAAACATTTCTAGACACCATCATTACCTAAGTTTGATGGAACTAGAGATCAATTCACACATCTTTAGGCCTTTCAAAAGGCTTTGCCACCTCATACAAGCCCTTTGATTATACTCAAGTTGTTTCAATAGACATTAGTGGGGGAAGCACAAAATTGGTTCTTTCATCTACTCCATATTGGTTCACTACACACATATGATGACTTAGAGGAGGCATTTCTTAGGAACTACATTATAAACACAAGCCCTCATATTACATATGAGAAGCTTGACACACTAAATAATAATTCTTTAGAGCTAGTTAGTGAGTATATCTTAAGATTCACGACTCATTTGTTAAGATTGATATACAAACCAAAAAATCTAGAGATTCAACATATCTTCATCAAGGGCCTTCACCAACCTCTCTTTGAGTATCTACTATATTATACAAAGCCTTGTTTTAGACATTTGTGTTGCATTATTCTAGATTTGGAAAAAAAATTGGGATTAATTGAGGTAGATTTAGTTGATTGGATCACTCTAGACTTCATAGTAGCATCTTCAGATACAAATCCTACTACTTAGCATTCACCATGTCCTAGACAAGAGAGGAGACCACAAGAAAGAGCAAATTTTTATAACACAACCTACAATATGCACTAAAAATAACAATAGTAAAGCACCACTACATTTTGATTCAGAGCAAGATAGCCCATCTATCATATTATCAGCTCTACTAGATAAGAGTTTAATCACATTACCTTTTATTCATTGATGAGATCCACATATCTTACATGAACAACCACATTAGACATTTTT